>WHYT01000621.1:6893-32992 GCA_009806455.1 Tetrax tetrax
AGATTAAAAAAAAAAAAAAAAAAAAAGAGGTTACACATGGCAGATATTGGGCCTAAACCACACAGGAATGGGAGCTGCAGCTTCTGTGCAGCCTTACAACATGTTAATTGGACTCCAAGCATTTGCCTGGGAACTCTGCTGGTCAGCGAAATCAAAGCAAACGATGAAGTAATTGCACTTTCATGTTGCAGTGGAGACTGTAATTAATTGACTTTGCTGATGGCTATAAAATGCTACAAAACTTTTACAAATGAAATTTCACAACTGATAATAAGTAATGGCAGGTGCTGAAGGTGACATTGAGAACCATTTGTCTGTAGTCAGGAAAGAAATACTGCCACATACGCTGACATTATTTGATATTAGAGATTCTAACTTCTAAATGTCATCTTTTAAATGTCATTATATTTGTAGAATGTAAAAAATAAAATTTTAATGCTATTTTAGTCATGCATCTCTCATTGAGCCTTAAAATAATGCCATGTTTTTATGAACACTTTTAATAGTATGCAAAAGTAATTATCTCTAGTCTCTCAGGCTCAGTATCCTTTAATAATGAACCGAGTAATTCTAGACAGTTCATATCCTAATTTTATAAATGGCTATTTGCAGAGTTGAGAAAATAAAGATCAGAAACACGTGGAAATATTCAAGTACCGCAATATTCTGTGACAAGTAGTAGATTCAAGCTAACTTCACCTATGAATTATTTGGGTTGCATATACCATTTGGGAAGCCAAATTTGACCAAAACATCCACTCAGGTTTCCAGATGAAGAGTAACATTTGACGGTGTTTTTATGGGTTTCATGTTACTGAACAAACAAGAGGTAAGCAGCCACGTAACACTGATTTCATATCCAACTTTAATTTCATGGTGTCAAAACTTGTTAGGCTAGGACATTAGTGGTGGCGTGGTCTTCACCCAACTTTAAACACTTCTGCTAACCCAGTGGTCTGGTTCACCCCTGTAGTCAACACAGGGCCATGCTGTCTAGTGGGTGATACAAACCGTCCTGAACTGGCTATCCAGAAGTCATTTCTGATCATTTTGTATATCCACTCATTTTAAACAGCATCCAAACAATTAAATTGTACTGAATATCTAAAGACTAAATATCTAATCTTACAAAACAAGACAGAAGTGAAATTGAATCTCAGGTCAGAAAGACTGTAGGAATTAATATTCGGTCTTCAAAAGGAGCAAGTGGCCTGGTCAAACCCCCTTCATTGGACATTTAGCTGTTCTTATTAGTTCAGAGGTGCAATCCGCTGCTCCATATGGCCATTCCCCTTTCATTGCCTGCACTCTGCACTCTCCGTACTGTCCTGGGACAATGTAATGTCATTATGACACTTCAGCTACCTACGTACTCTTGGGCTTCTCTTAATTTTCTGAATTTTATAGCTAAACTAAAACCCCGTTTCCCTCAATTTCATCTCCTTCTGGTGATTAGCTTCCTTAAGAGCCATGCTCCGCGTAATACCCTACAAAAAGACCAGATTGTGCAGGACTGTATTTATAAGAGATGCACACAAGAGACAACGTGTATTTTAGCATCATCTGAAACATCAGCAGTGCTCTTCAGAGCCTAGAGATGAAACAGTGGTTTCCACCAAGATGCTCAGCTCATCATCCTACATACTGTGCACCACGATACTGCTTGGATCATCTTTATTTGAAGATCACTTCCAATCTTCAGTTAACATTCTCCCTTCTATAATTCCCTGCAGATTTCTCTTCTATAATTCCCTGCAGATTTCCTTGTTAGGAAAACACTATTTACAAAACTGTCATTCTGCTATTTTGGATTATTTTTTTTTTTTTTGCGGATGGTATACTGCTGTGCTTAGACTTACAGGTCCTAAGTGTTGGTATTCAGACCAGTGGTTGAAACAGATAGCAACGCAGAATTCAAATATATAGCCCAAACACAGTTACAAGTAAAAGAAAAGCTACTTTGCGTAGCAATTAGAAGAAAGAATGAATGGAAATGGCTTTTTAAAAAAAACACAATGAGCCAATTGGTATTATTATTCTGCTCTGTTAGTACAGAGCCAGGATTCAGGTTGTTTGGCAGCGAGCCATAATGGATAGTTTTAGTTCCTTTCTCTCTTTGATTGCCTTTAGACATAAGGCCCAATATAATAGCCTGACATGTTCTACTAGTGTTTGCAAAACAATTGTTTGTTCCAGCAGAGCTACGCTCTGAATGTTCTTAATCGTTTTGTAAGGTGGGGGTCCCACAACATCTCTGGGCAGCTCTTCCAAGCTGACCACACACATGCTTGAAAAAATAAATTATAGAATCACAGGAGGGTTTGGGGTGGAAGGGACCTCAAAGCTCACCCAGTTCCACCCCCTGCCCCGGGCTGGGCCACCTTCCACCAGTCCAGGTCGCTCACAGCCCCGTCCAACCCAGCCTTGGGCACTGCCAGGGATGGGCCACCCACAGCTCCTCTGGGCAACCTGGGCCAGCACCTCACTGCCCTCACAGGAAAGAATTTATTCCTGATATCTGATCTAATTCTGCCCTCTTGCACCTTAAAGCCATTACAAAAAAAAAAAAAAAAAAAAAAAAAAAAAAAATTAGTGAAGTAGGATATCAACTTCAGTTCAAAACATGCAAACCTTATAACAGAAATGTTTAATTTCTCTGCAGGTATTTTATGTCATTATGCCATATTTTTAATAAACCAAGTCAGCTAGGAACCAGTGGACCATAAGTGGCTAATAAAAGGTAAGTTATTTTAAATGACATATAGTTTGTAGATACAAGTGACCAAGTCACAGCTCTTATGCTGTGTCTATTCAAGATTTTTTATGTAAATGGTCTAATTTATCACTATACGCTTGTTGATAATTCCTACTAGCGTATTTGGTAGTAGTAAATGAAGTAAATATATACAGCTGAAATTAATTATGTCGTCAACAATGCTCTCTTTAACATAAAGAGAAATAGCATCTTGATATATTTTAAGACGTTCAAGATATTTATCACGTAATTCTTCAAGTTAGTTGGGCAACTGACGCTACTTGTAATGCAGTAAGTCTGGGAAAGTGGATATGATGACTAAATCAAACGGTAGTACACGGGTTTGAAAGTGACCTGGTCCTTCTTTGCATCTTGCTTCCCATGCAGTATTCACAAGAGAAATCAATCCCAGTCTTCCAATACTATATAATGGTTTTGTAAAACAAAACTATGCCAATTATTTATTCATCATAATTGAAGGCCCTAGAACCAAAGAAAACATTTTATAGATTCTTCCTATAGAATAGTAATTTACTTTCCTGAAGCCACTGCAAAGATCTGAATTAATTACCACTGAATGCACATTAGTGGATTAGTATGAACTTTCATTCTACTCCCTGAGTTAATTGACTTTCAAACTAGGACTATGACCTTATTTCGGTTTGCATCTTGGAAAAATATACATTGTTAAAATGCAAACCAGTGCTAGACAGTCTCCTACTTTCGTGTTACACTAAACTCAACAATAGCAAAAGAAAAAGTTATGCTGAACAGTGCATGTATTTAATTTGTTTTTAAAATCCTTATTAATGTACAAAATTTTGAAAATGTCTATTATTATTAAAATATACAGTTATTTATATCGTGTATATATGGTTTTATTAATGATAGATGCCCTATCACTGATCAGATTTTCTTTAAAGTACCCAAATCTGTATCATGGTACGTGATGACAGTACGAATGATTTCGTGATGAACTACAGTAAAGAAAGGGCAATTATTATTAACCAAGAAAACATTTCACAGACACCAAAATGCGCTGATTTACTGGATTATACGTCATTTACCAACTGTTTTAAGTTCTAAGACAATAAGAGGAATTAAGAAAATGCCAAATTGCAGGAATGGGCGAGTCTCTTTGCCTACCTGCCGCTGGACACAAGAATTGAAGCTGAAGGTATTGCGGTGGTAAAACTGCTGCACCGATCCTGACACCTTGTGCCTGACGTGACACCACCACCTACATCAGTGTTACACACACAAATACTGGTCAATCAGCTGGACTTCAGTCTGATCTGACGGTAAGGTATGACAGCCAAAAGCCCCAGATGTGAGGAGCCACGCAGTTACTGCTCGGTGCAGCAGGAGGTAAATCAGAACGGCGCAGACCAGCTTCTACCACTGCTGTGCTGATCGCCACCATGCAGCGTCTGCCTGCTGTTCCCCAAGTACGTTGCAATGAAGGCAAGGCTCCGCTCGGAAAAGTCCTCATTTAGAAAGTCCAAGCCCTCTCTCCCCCTATGAGCTTCAGGAAAAAGACAAACTCAGCAACAAAACAACCAAACCCAACCATATACATCATCTCCACTGTGCTTCTGACTGTGAAAGGTCATTCCCTGCTGTGTATTTTACCAGTATTTTACTCAGTATAGTTTTTAGTTTCCCAAACCAGAAGGTCAATCTCCCTTCCTTCAGAGAGCCATTCTACAGCCTAATATATTTATCCGTCAAGGTTTTTCTTGTTCTACTGCTATAAAGCTTGCATTTTTCTTCTCCTTCTTTTAGCCTATTAGCTCTCATAATGCCCTAAGTGTCACAGTAAATAATCCTTTGTTCTCTTTGACACTCTTTACATCTATTTATTTATTTATTGGGAGGCTGCTATCTTGTCCTAGGCTCTGTGGTCACCACGCAGTCGTCCCTGGTCTACGAGCCCTCCTTACCATTCAGCTTCCTGATGCTGTTTGGAAAATCAGAGCTTCGAAACATAAAATGACAGAAGCTTTTAGACCTGAATTGGCTTTTGGCATCCACAAAGGGAAGGCTTTTAGCTGGTTCTCCGCCATTGGTATGTCACAGTTTATTCTGACAGAGGAGAACACACTTATAAAATAACGAATATCAATGGTTATTAGTTTCTAAGGATCAGATTTGTCAAGAGGAAAGCAGAAGCACTCCTGTAAGTTTTCGTATTCAGGTATCCACTCAGAAGCATCCATAATTCTCTGTTATAATTAACCTTACTTGCCTTTTTCTCAAGGCCTCGGCTCTGCAGCCACAGGGGAAGACTGGAAATCAACACGCACTTGGAGATGCTTTTTGTAGCGTTGGAACCACTCCTCCTCTGAAACGCCTCAGGCAGAAACTTTTTTGAGGATCTCACTCAAGACTCCTGAGCACGGTCCCACACCCAGAGCCTCCCCACCTCAACAGGTGTCAGCTCTACTGGCAGACATCCACTTAAAATGAAATACCAAAAGCCGCTCATTTGGGAGATACCCGCGTGGGCCCTTGTGGCCTTGAGGTTTCACTGCACTCAGCTTGATTGTCATCTTTTGTGATTAAATTACTTGATGCTACCCACTACAATACTGTAAGAGCTTCTTTCTTTTATACAGGCTATAACTTAACAGATGTGCTCGTTCTGCTTCCTTCTCTTCTCCCCAGTCTTGCCCTGCATGGTTTCTACCAAGCATATGCTCCTCAATTCCCCTCTTTGAGCAGCAATCTTCTGAGCAAAAATCCAAGGAAACACAACTTGATTTAAATGTATTTTCCCTACCTGTGGCTCATGTTCCTCATCTTCCTTCTTGCACCACTTTTCTTTCTTTTTTTTTTTAACTACTCCCCCCCAATAAGGGTGGTTACTGCTGTAACTACACCTTGGTACTGCAGCTTCATAACCCTTCAGTCTGGGCTTCATAGCATCTTTTCTGGGCTACTCAGCACCTTTTCTAGGCTACTCAGCAGGTGTGGCCAATAACTCATCCCCAGACCCACCCCAGGCTGGGCTAACAACCTACCTGACCTCCGGGCCCATGCTGAGCTCTCTTTGCCACCACATCTTTTTGTACTTAAGTAAGCATATCTGTATATTAACCACACCATTAGATGTACGAGGCAGAAAATTAAGTGAGTTGCTCTTCAGCCTTAAATATTTAACTGAATTGTTTTAATATTGCATTAGGTTACTATTTTTATGATAAGTCAGAGGGTTTTCTGCTCGCATAAACTCTTCTGGGAATAGCCCAGCTATGGAAATCATTCTGAGCCCTTAGAATTCAGGAATAGACAGAAATTTTGTGGATTGCTCTGTCAGATCTCTTCCAAAAGCAAGCACAGAAGAGGTGGCCCAGGCTGCAAAGAGCCTGTCCAAGCCTAGACTCAGCCTGAAGCAAAACTCCTGGCAGAAATTCCGGATGTACTGCTCAAGACAGAAAGTGAGCATTCAGATATTATAAGCTCTCTGCCCCTGGAAATTCATCTTTTTAGAATGCAAAAGAGGCTTGCAAACATAAAAGTCTTTCATTCCCTCCTCTCAAAAACCTGCAGGTAAAATCATTCCTCGTTTTATTCCTCTTCTGGTCTCCGCCATCTTCTACTGCATCCCCTTTCCAACCTCCGTTCTTTAAGCGCATTTAGTGAGAAATTCCGTGAGCGTGGTTCTGCTGTGGGACAGGGACTGGGATGGACCAGCTGAGCTTTTGAAGGCCGTTCTGGCCGTGTTACTGTGACTCTGTGCTCCCCAGCCTGGTTTCTGACACAGAGCAACGACTCATCCAATCCCTATCAAAACATCAGCCGTACCATGAAGGACGGGCTGACTGTGAACAACTGCCCCTGCCATCTCCTGTCGTACGTTGTGGGTCTTGTAGGGTTTTTCTCCATTAGTTACGTATGATGGGAGAGCTTCTCTACCTTCACAGTTTAATTCTGTAGAGTAATGCTGCATACCAGTGTAAAAAGTAACCTTCCTTTCTTTGGAGCACGCACAAAACAGCTGTCTTTAAAATTCCTTGAAGTATTGTGTAATCTTAGCAATAGCAGAGAGCACTGGGGAGTTCACTGCATTACAAAGTCTAATAACAGTCACAATAACAACAATAATAACAGCAAGGCAATGAAAGCTCAAGGATGCTGTGACTTTGAGCATGCTGTGGTATTATATTGAAAACGTCTACTGCAACTCCAGGAAACCTCCCTTTACCAGACAGCTATAGATTCAGATCTGTCTTTGAGGGCCGATAACACAAATCAGGGCTTTTTATTTCCAGATCGTGGGCTTGAGTCTGGCTTGTGTTGAATAAAGGTGCTTACAAATGGAAGACACTTCAATAAATTGAGTCAGGACTTGCACATTTTCGCACATCCAGGTTCCGTTGTTAGACTTTATATACATTTGCTATGATCTCGCCTTGAAAGGAGTAAGCAGGTCAACTAAAAAGAAAGCCAAGGGAAACTCCTCTTCCATTCAAGTGCTGTCATTGACACTTAGAATCATAGCATCATAGAATGGTTTGGGTGGGAAGGGACCTTCAAAGGTCATCCAGTCCAACCCCCCTGCAAGGAGCAGGGACATCTCCAACCAGATCAGGTTGCTCAGAGCCCTGTCCAATCTGTCCTGGAATGTTTCCAGGGATGGGGCATCCACCACCTCTCTGGGCAACCTGTTCCAGTGTTCTGCCACCCTCATTGTAAAGATTTTTTTCCTAATATCTAATCTAAATCTATCTCCCTCTATTTTGAAACCATTACCCCTAGTCCTGTCACAATAGGCCCTGCTGAAGAGTTTCTCCCCATCTGTCCTGCAGGTCCTCTTTAGGTACTGGGAGATCGCTATAAGGTCTGAACAGCCCCAACTCTCTCAGCCTGTCCTCAGAGGAGAGGTACTCCAGCCCTCTGATCATCTGACACTTGTAGTACAATGAGACCCAGTGACCGATATTTGATTGTTATGTGCTAAGTCATTTTTTGATCTGCGCACAATCCCCTTATATAGCAAGAAATCACAGGGTGCACCAGGCCAATTTAGGGCAGAGTGGGGTATGGTCACCTGTGGTGCATTCCTGTAAGAAGAGTGAGTCCAGGTCAACCTGGAGAAGGAGGAAGGGCTCCAACATGAACGGCTCCTCTTTTCTCCGAGACTCTGACCTGCTCAGAGGGAAGCCAGAGTCACTTCAAGGTTGCTGATGTGTTTTGCATATAACAGTGTGAACGGAGATCAAACACAAACTCAAAGGACTAGTCCTTAAATTTTGACCAAAAAAAATGTATATACGGTGAATGACAAAAGTTGAGACCACGCATGATATTTACCTCAGTTTTTAAATCCTTGAAATTAATATGGTTTTAATGGGAAGCTAACCCTGAATGGTCATGCACAGCTCCATGAAGATTCAATACAGGCGTATCTCATGGGATAGAAGCTGATGATTTAATAAATGAAGATGGAAGCAGAGTGAGCTGATGTCTTAATCAGCTCTTCTTTTGGAAGCAAAGGAGCTGCACAAATTCCTTCTTTACCCAGCTTTTTCTCAACCCTAGTTGATCATGTCTGGTCATAGAAATCACTCCTTGACCTCTCCAGCAGCCTCTTCTGTTTGCAGGGTTTTGTTTTCACTACGGACTGTGTTTCCAGGGAGAGAAAACAAAAAAGCAGTTTCGCAGCTCTCCATAAAATTGTCACCAAACCAAATGTATGAATATCATCCCCTTTAGTAAGCCTTTTCTCAAATAAACACTCCTCAGCATGCCTGCAACCTGCAACTACCCAGTTCAGCTACGGCAAGAGCTCTGAGCAGTGGCCGCTTCTCTAATTGCTTTCTACTCCACCAGCGACCAGCATGCCTGCCGCAGACCGGTGGGCACAGAACAACGCGCAGGCAGGAATTTAAAATGTTTCCCTCTAAATCGCGCTCCATTGCAAGCCGGTCCTTGATTGTGAATTCTGTGATTGTGAATTCATAAAGCTTTGAGGATTTGGGATACGTGTGCCAGCCTGGGAGTTAGCACAAAGCCTCGCTGGAAGGATGAATGATTCATTTTAAAGAGGATCCTGAAGCACACATCAAATTTTAATAAGTCTTTGACTCCCTTTTCTAAACGTCATCTCCTAATGACACTGTGGAAAGATGCTGTTTCTCCGATTAGATTCACTTTTAAAAAATTCTCAAATGCTAAACTCATGGTATCTGATAAGGCACCAAAGAAGTTTGCTCGCTAGACCTTAAAATGCCAGGAGAGAGCATTTCGCTATTTGTCTTTATGTTGTGATGTTGTCACATGTGATGTTGTGATGTGCAGCACCTTCTTCCACTGCCACATGAAACATGTGACATGTGACTTTGGAGTCACCTGAAAAAACTAGTTATCAATCTGAATTATTCTTTTAAAAGCTGGGAAAAAGACTCTTAGAGTAGTAGACATCTAAAAGTATGTCGTGTTCAGCAAAGTCATCCTGCCTCCTTCAAGGCCAAAATCTGACCTGAAACTACTTTTGCGCACAACAGGCCGGCGTTGAAGAGCAGGCAGAGAGGTGGAGCTGGCGGTTGGTGGATGGAGAGTAAGAGGCCGTATACCACGCCGTGTGCTTTTGTGTACGGAACACCTCCCATAGTATGTGATTTAATATGCATTTAGTGTGCTGGCCACTCCTGCCAGCTGATGAACTACTTCATTTACACAAGTACACGCGCATCCACATCAAACCAACCATAAATCACGACCTGAAAATAATGAAGTTTATTTTTTTTTAGTGGGAGGGAAGAAACAACCAGCAAAGACCCATGAAAGGTGACTCTGGGGAGCCATCTGATTTAATAAAGGAATGGCTGCATGAATTGCAGAAAGTAATAGCAAAAAAAACCCAAATAAAATAATTCTTTGCCAATGTGAATCACATGTCTCGGCCTGCAGCAGCCAGGAGCTGCAGGGTTTTTCATGGCTGTTGCTGTTAGGCAGGGATATACGATGCGGTGAGCGTATGCACTTGGCTGGGAATCACAGAACTCCTGTGACAAGAAAACAAGGCTCTTGCCAGCGTATTGCCCAGGGGCAGCCCTGGCCCGTGATACGGCATTACTGGTGCAGGCAAATGCAAATAGGAAACAAGATACTAAGGCAAACTTTGTTTGCAGATGCAGGCTGCCAAACATAATATAACTTCGCAAGGTGAATAAATGCTCCCTCTTCGAGAGAGACAAGACCTTATTTTTCACCTTTTGGGCCCTGGAATTTAAAAGGCCTTGCACAGAGCAGCACTTACCCGTGACATAGGGAAGTGACATACCTCTCTGGGAAGGCTTCATACAGCCCCATGGCACGCCGAGCGCAAACTCTAATTCTTATCCATGGGAAGGACACAATGCTAGAGGTACTTTGTTAATAAAAATTTTTTTTTGATCTCCCCGAGATCAACCTTAGTGAAAGGTTTCCTGTAGTAAAGGGGAAGATAAACCTGCCTTATTCTTCTCTGACCATCTCCTTTTTTAATCTTACTGATCGCATGGGCATTTTCATTTTTAGGTTGATACACCCCAGAGATGAACTTGTAATATTTTACCACATGGACACAGTTCACCCAGGATTAACTTTGCTGCAGGAGGACTGTAGAGCTACCCGAAGAAGTACAGGCAATGCCATGGTAACAGGAATCACTGGCAAAGGATAACGAGGGATGGCGATAGTCATTGCCACGCACACCATTTGCTTCTGAGGCTGTTTCATCAATAGTTTCATATGTATGGTTTCAGACCTCCTCTGTAAGGAAGTAGAATTTTGTAATTTCTAGTTTTGAAGTGATTGTGAGATATTTATGACCTCAGGAGTCACACTAAGCAGTCAATGCATTGCAAGCAATCCCACCCCGATTAAGGAAATGTTTACATGTAAAATTAGCATTCAGTAGCAAGAAGGGTAGCACAATCTGCTCTGCACATTTTAAGCCAAGAAATTTGATGTGAACATTGAATTTATTACTTTCAGTTGCAGTATTATGCCTGAAAGATTGAGAGCTGAGTTCTCCTTTGGGGGATTCAGCCTTTCAGTTCTGTGTACCAATTTAGTAATAAAAGTAACTTACATAGCATATTTCACATGTAAACACTTTCTAACAAAATATCAGTACAATTTTCCTGCTGTATTGCTAAAGTATATTTTCTCACACTGCATGAATCCCTCCAGAACAGTCTACTTTTTTCCTTTTTAGTTTAGAGGTCAAACATTGTATCCAGGACAGCACATATTCACTGAAAATAATACTTATTAAACAAGAAACGTTTAACTCTGGGCATAATTTTTATCATTTCATTCACGGTACGTTGGTAAGAATTAATTCAGTTCAATTAAAATCCAAAACCGAAATAGCTAATAAAACATTGACAGGGAAAATATGAAAAATTATTCCCAGCTGCAGTTAGTTGTCCTTGCTATCCAGAAAAAGCTGAATGAGGAACCGAGTGTCTAAAAATAGTTGTTTTTTTTTTTTTTTCTTGAATGGTATTGAGTTACTGAATTGTATTCTAGTAGTGTAGACTAGATAATGGATTCACTAGCCTCAGCCCTAAAGGATTTACCAGAAGATCAGATAAATATAGTTAGAGACGTGAGTAAAAATATAAAAATGTCATCAAGAGCTTTCAAAGAAAATCTGGTTTTTAAAACCAGATTAACAGGAGAGAAACTGAAAGGAAGAGATGGATATTGGTTGCTTAATTAGATAAAGCCAGTACCTTAATTTTAATGAACTTTCCGGAGCTACAAGTAGCATTAAAGACCGTAGCAATTTACATCAACAAGTACCTAATAGGTCTGTTAGATAATACTGCCTTTAGCTATAAAGCATCTACCATGAGAGCTACTTAGCATTCCCTTTGTGTATAAACACACTCCAAACCTTTCTGGACAGTTTATTTTCAATGTTTTGGGTTTGTTTTCAAAATCTACACACTTCTACTGCAGAACGGGCTGGCAGATAAGTCCAATCAGTGTCGATAAGCCTAATTGAGGGCAGTTAGACATTTGAACGTGAATATATACAAGACTACCTTTTAATGACCAATTTGTGATTATCAATGGGTGGTTTCCATTATTTCTTGGCAAACTGAAAAAAAATCAAAGGTTTCCTGCTTACTAACAAGTGGTGTGTAAACTAAAGGTATAAGCTACCATATCTCATGGAGCAAAGGTTGAGCAATGAGAGGAAATCGCATACCTTTGGCGATTTGAAAGCAATAAAAATGTATTTCAAAGCTATTAAAATTTTTCAAGCAAGATCTGGAAAGATTTATGAGTTGGTGGATTTATTGCAAAGGCGCACCTTTCCTAGGCTTCAGCTCTTTTTCAGCTATAGAGGAAGAAAAATGTGTTTTGTTTCTTCAGGTGAAATTCAAGCCAAAACAAAACAGAAGCCCTCGCTCTACTTCTGAACCTGCAAACACCTACTGCAAACTTCCTTAACTCAGAATTTGGCTAAATGGCTGTAAGCAGCTAGATTGCAGACAGCAGTGTATGGGAGATGACCGTCTTGCCAGTTGCTGGGAATTGGAGAGGGTATTCCAAGTCTCCCTGTGTTCAGTGGTGGGCATCAGTTGTGTCCCACCACCCTCTTGCATGCAAATATGCCAGAAAAAAAGTTGCGTTTCTGTGCTTCCCAATAAAGGGCTAGGTACCATTTCTCTCTAAAAATATACAATTTTTGTCTTTTAACTGATTTCTAACATTGCTGTCTTCATGCAAATTCCTTGGCATGCTAAACTGCAGCAGATCCCAGAGGGTTTATTCTATAATCTACTACATAAATATGTATCTTCAGGAAAATATCATGTGTATAATGTGCCGTTATGCATTGATGCCTGAAAGTTTACAAGTGGGAGTCGGAAAAGTTAACTTTAAAAAATGACAGCTTGCCCTTTCTGTTGTCACTCTGGACCTCATACAAATAATCTGTCGCTTGCTTTTTATTATTATTTTTTTTTAAACAGGTCCACTTAGAAATATCCACCAGCTCAACTTTATTCTTCTTCTGAATTGAATTTGTTGCAGTGTCTATAAATGGCTATTACAGATAGCTATGCATCATTTCAGCAATTAATTGCTTATTAAACTCTGGGTTTGGTGTGGAAATATATGGGAGATTTCTGCGAAGGCTGATGTTTGTGATATTAGCTGGCTGCTTACTGTTAGAAAATTAAGAGTAATGATTTCAAATTAAAATCCGCTGAGCCAATTCTTGCATATCCAGACAGGCAGCAAGTAACAGGTCGTAAAGGTCCATGAAGTGAATGTTACTGTTACCCTGTGGTATTCAGAGTACGCGCACAAGTTTCTACCGGCTGAGAAATACTCAAAATTATACTTCCTCTGGAAATAATATAACACAGTAAGACTCTGTGGCTTATCACAATGTGTGAAGCAGTAGGAAAAAACCATACTTCTATTGATAACGAACAGGTTTATTATGTCATTAGGTACACAAACTTCAGAAGTACAGATTTAATTTAGCCAAAAGTGGTTAACTTTGGAAAATTAATAATCTAAATCTTGAGCGTCAAGCAAGCAATACTGAAGGAATGGACCTATGTGTAGGATGTAAAACTGCAAAAAACTACTTAAAGAAGTGCTTATAGCATAATTTACCACCATGCCCACTGATGGCCGGGCATTGCTGTAGTGGTTCTCTTTATTTCCAACACTAGCCCACCTGTATGGAAACCGGAGCAGCTCTAAAGAACATGCATGGGTCACACATCTCACAGCGCATCATTACCTTAGCAATGTCTTGGGACTTCCACTCTCCAACTTTTTTGATGAACACCGATTACTAAAGAAAAAAAAAAAAAGGTTTTGCATGTCAGTTAATTATGGTGTTATATTTCAACACCTACATAATTTCTTATTAGACCTACCCATTCTGAGGAGTTCTTTATCCTGGTGGAAATGTAATCAAAGTCTCTCTCATGCCTTTTACTCTCCTCTGTAACAATTACTGTCTATCCGCCCTCGATGATTATTTCTTATATTCTCGTATACGGTCCAAATATTACCTTGCAGAGCTGGATGTTAGAGGCAGTTCAGGATTTAAATTTTATAGGTAACATAGCACTTTTAATTGCATAGTTTTTGCTGAATTTAGATTAAGCTGAATAATGGGATGTCATCCATTTCAAATTCAAATTAGAGTGACTTATTCCACCGAGTGAACTTTGTCTTCATAATCTAGCTCAGCGAGCAAGAGTGATGTAACGTAGAGAGGAGTAACCGAGAGTGCCTTAACTAATGAATATGCCATCAGAAATGCAGCTCCATGCTCGACAGCTAGACCACTGAATTTTGATTTTGATTTTTATTAATTGGGAGACCCTTACAATAACCTCTGTTAATCAGTGCCTGAGCAGCTCACAGCACGTTGCCAAGAGGACACATACAAATGAAAACTCTGCACTCTAAAAGTATGCTGTTGTCCCGTATTTGTTGAATTTTGCAGAATTAAAAACAGGCCTGAACATTTTCACATACCGCACAATATGGTTTTACAACATTTCATAACACATCTGTGTTTCTAATAGTGATGCTTTCTCCTTCCACATAGCACCATTAATAAAGGAAATTGTACTGAGAATAATTTGGATTACACGGAAAATAGAGGCCACAGATTGACTAGAGAAATAGAAACAGTTTTTGTATCTCTGATAATTAATTTCCAAATGAAATGTTCTATCACAGTTATTAGTTTTGATTAATTAGATTCAGACATACTGCGCCAGATTTTTTGATCATATTTTTCACAGAGCTTCATTTCAGTTAAATGGCAATTTTGCTGCCAAATAGGCCTGTATATTTTCCTTTTTAAAAATTATGCTGAAGATTAAAAACTCAAAGAACTACAAAGTTGGTAACATTTGCACTTATATTTTGGTTATGCACAACCCAAGACCAAAACCCAACAGCTGTTTCAAGAGGCGCAAGAACATCAAAAAAACGTGCACATACATATTTTGCAATATATTTGCAATATTTGCAGAACCAGAAGTGTTCCCTCCAGTCCAATACTGGTTTTGCAGAAGTACAGTCCACTTTTTCCTTAACAAACTCATAAGAATGAGCTTATGTCCTTGACCAATTTTAATTGAAGATATTCAGATGAGAGGAAACTCTGCTGACATATACTCCATGTCAGGGCCTTCTCCGGTCACTGGGAATTAAAATCCCATCTGAAATGGTCCATAACGCTTTCCATCCAAGGATGTTAAACCACTTTACACATATTACATATTGACTAATTAGTTAGAATATCTTCCGAGACTTGTAGATACAATCTTCAGTTTATTGTCCAGGAAACTGAGGCACAGAGAGGCAAAAGCTCTCCAAGAGGTCCCAGCTTGCCCTTGCTCAATGTCTAACTCTCACTATGACCACATAACCACAAGATAAGGACCTTTTCCTTATCACAGCCACAACATTTTACGTATTCTTCCTCTTTTTCTTTTTCGTTCTCTAAAAGGCTGTATTGTGGAGGTTTGAATATCATAAAGAGGAAAGTTTACATTTAAGCACTCTTAAATAGTTGACAAATCCACAAAACCAAGGAAATTCAGATTTAAGGCTGAAAATCCAGACTGACACTCTAACCTTACTGATACAGCCACAAAACTCCTTGCTTTTGTGTATTAAAATCAGACCTCTTACTTCACTAAATGCTGTTAAATTATAGTAACAAGTGCTCCAGTTTCACTAAAATCCACTACCTACAAGATCTGGATTACTAAAATGCAACCTAAATCCTTTCTGCTGGTGGTGTGTGCATTTGAAGATAAGTGGCAGGGTGAGCAGGCTAATAATGGCTCGGAATCTCCTATGGATAGTTCAGCACATCTCTAATTTCATTGCAACTCATTCTCTAGTTAAATTTAGATGAAAGAGGAAGGCACATCTCTTTCTTGCCTGCTATTTTTTTTTCCCTTTAAGGTATTATGAGCATTCTGTTATATAAACTCATACATACAGACAAGTGAGAAACGGCAGCCACGATAGCATATTACTTTCTGTCAGATTTCCAATGATTTTGATTGATTATAGCGTGGGTGATGCTGGCCCACAATAATTAAAGACACAGTATTGTAGGAATTAACATAAAATTGGTCCTCTGACTCCCCTTGCTGTAGATGCGGGACTAAAACATGCACTTATTATTTGTTTAAATTTGTTTATTATTAAAATTATAATTTGTATAATTTTAATGGCATTTCTACTACTCAAGTCCTACATACATCAGTCCTCAAGTGGAGAAAGCTCAATCCCAGCCTTTTCTGGCACTGGAAAAATATCCACTTTCTCTTTCACATGTATTCACACCCAGCCAATCCTACCAGAAAGCAGACACCCAAACTAGGCATAAAAGTTGATCATATTGGTAGATTTTCAGACATCCAGATTTTTTCCATGAGACTTTTATCCCTTCTTATGGGGCGATGCATAACTAGGTCCTGGTTTGCACTTTCTGGATGGCTTAAAACATTCTACTTTTCCTTCTTTAGCTCTTCCACATTTGATTTTCAGAAAAAAAAAAAAAGAGAGGTTGTTTGTTATCTCTTGATGAGAGTGAGCATACAAGGTGCTGTCCTACCCTTTCTCTTTTGGTTTTATCCGTCAAAAATGAACAGAATCTAGAAAAGAGAAAAAAAAAAAGGGCACTTAGTCAGGAAGGTTTGAGTAAGTCTGAGGTGGAAGAGAGGCATATAAACAGTGCACAAGCAATCACACACTAAATTCTGGCTGTAGCTTTATTGTTTTGAACCATGTCTTTGGCACAGCTCTTACTGGGGTTTGTGAATATTCATCACTTACATCTTCCAGGAAAAAAACTTCTTGGGGAAAAAGATTGATAATACAGATGAAAATACTGCAGTAAATTTTTTTTTAAAGCATAATAGAAGGTTTACAAAGCAGCTGATGAAGTAGGAAAAAATGCTTTTTGTGGGGCCTAGATTGCCTTAACAAAATACAAATTAGAAAGGACTCCTAGTGAGAATTTGTTTCTGTCAACACGGAACTTTATGAAAATTAAATCTTGCTTTATGTAATGCTGGAAACAAAATCCCCAGCTTGGTTACGGGAATGTAAATGCAAACCAGCTCCGCTGCGCTTGATGATCCTGCTGTGGATTCCCATCTCGCTCTCGTCTGTGTCCCACCAATTGACAGCAGAGGTGGATCCATCAGCCAGCAATTTGCCCAGAATAAGAATAATATAACCCAGGTGTCTGCACATGAAGAACTTCTAGGCTTATAGATCGCCTCTCATCAGCTGTTACTCATTAATGCTTTCCTCACTGTATTCATTTTAAAGTCTAGCACCTTTCTCTCTGTATTTCAGGTGTTTGCCTTCAAAGCCATTTTAATATTCCAGCTACAAAGGTGTTTGCTGTGTTCGACTCAGTTGACATTTACTTGTGAGAAACTGCATGGAAGCGGCTGGTAATTTCTGTAAGAGGTGTTGGCATTCATTTTCTTGCTGTTATGCCGTATTGCTCCAGTAGATGTTTGTAGATGCCAACATTTTTTCCCCCCTTTTTTACTTATGTTTGACAGGTTACTTATTGTTTATTGACTGTGGGAAGTTTATTGTGGATTTTGCTTCCTCAGCTCTGGTATTCAGCAAAAAAAAAGGCTTTGCTTGTCTCATGATAGCATGTTTATCTGACACAAAGTTCTTTTTTCACAAGTCAGACTTCCAAGGAGATTATTATAACCTTCACTACTTCGCTGTTAGCAAACTCTGTACACTTTCATTTCTGATTCTATGGAACCAAGAAAATATGATAATTTGCTGAGTGCCACAGAATTGTCTAAATAAAGTTCAGTTCCCTTCTCATCTCTTGTTCCTGTACTGTCAGATGAGGGAAATTAGCTTTCATAGAAAAATCTATACTGATGAGTGCTAGGACTAATGAGATACGTTTTAAACCTGCATTACATATTTAAAAAGCAATGTGATGGCTGTATTATGACAAGTATCTTTTCTAAGGTTATAGTCTACCAGCTGCATAAGGAACAAAATTATAATAATTGGAGGCTAGCAGTGATTGTAAAAAGAAATGTTAATAAATACGTTCAGATCTAACTAAAGGCTTGTGTCAATAATTACCCTCACATAATAACACTCAGTGTTGATACCCTGTTGCACTACTCATATAGACAGATATTAACACATAATTCTGTTTAAATTTATGGGTTCTGAAGTAATTGCAGGCTATAAACAGAGCTGCCTGATCTGACTTTTGATAAAATTACCTTCTAGAAGACTAACCATCGTCTCTCGGAATTGGTAAGACAGCATCACGTGGAAAAGGCCTGGTGTCTTCCTGACATCTTTTTTCTTTAGGTTTCCCACTTAACGTTTTTTGCTTATTGCCAAGAAGTAGTGTGGAATATATGCAGAGAAATCACCTACAGTGGGGAAAAAGTCACTTCAGCAAAAACACACTGTCTCGTTCCTGCCAGTTACACGGAGGTTTATACCCACAACCATGTTAATCTCAGTAGCTTGGTGACCTGGTCTCAATTCTTCCTGTGTAAAAGTCACAGCATATTTTGGAAATTATTCTTTCTGCCAAGCCACCTTTGCAAGCACACATTTGTTGTTTTGCTGCAAGCAGCAGCTCAAAAGCCTGGCCAAGGTCGTTCTTCACCTCAGTTTGAGAAGAGCAAAGCTTGCCCAGCTGTGGAAATGCCAGAAGAATTTACACAGAGATTGCAAGAGACAAGTAAAACTAAGATGTGATAATACCATCCCTTCCTTTGTGATCTTAAAAATATGGCTGAAGGCATGTGGATAGGGAATATAGACACTGCTTTTCAAAGCAGCTTTGTTTTTAATGCCTGGCATTAGCAGACAAAAATAGAGAGGAAATAACATTGGATCACCTGAAAACACTCCCAGATGCACACTTTTGGCAGGTAATTGCATTTCCTTGCAACATGATAAAGCAAATCAATGAAATTAATACAGAAAATGTGAAACTGAAATGTGTATCGTAGTACTCACAAAAAATCCAGCAGAGTCATGTTCAGAACCACCTGTCCAGTCTGTGTCAACAAGGAGGCTGCATTTTCTTTTCTGGAAATAAAAGAACAATTTTTTAAAAAGTAGTAAAATTATGAGAGCTCCATGGTCTGTCCATCCTTTTCCAGGCCCAAATTGCATTACTTGCATGCTACACTTCGAGGAACAGAAGAAATCTGAACAGTAAGTTGCTGATTTAGAAGGCTTGGCTCCGTAGCGGTTTTGAATAAGCACTGAAAACAGTTTTGCAGTTGCAGAAGATGAGGTTGGTATGAATATAGATTTCTCTTTCACCTTCATGAGCTAATTTGATGGGTTTTTTAATCAATCATCTTAATCCAAGCCACAAGGAGGCAAGCATCCCTGTGTCAGCGGAGCCACCCAACCCAAGTCCTCCATTTGCTCAATCACAGTCCTGTCCAAAGACACGGCTCAGTGACAACCCGTACCGGCACGGTGACTGTTTGTACGCGAGTTCCTCAATACCAGGGAAGCGGGCTGCTTGTTAACTTTCTAGTTGTAATTCCTGTAGTCATCTTCTGCCAGGAAAACACTTCTTGGTTTGCACTGAAGAGATGGGCTTTGCAGGTAACTACGCGCATGTGACTTTCCTTTGTACTCAAGAATTTTTACAATCATTCTTGACTATCAAAGATTTCCATCATCCTCTGGCCTTAATCGTCAAAATTTATTTCAAAGCTTCAGAAACTTTTTTCAGCTGAGTGCAGCTAAGCAGCGAGCAGCTCAAACCCTTTGTGACTGTCATACATTTTTCCTATTTCTTTTTAATATCCATCAAGCTTGAAGTTTTTTGTTACCGGTTTTAAATGCGTCATAAGAGTTTATTTGGCTATTGGCAGTGTTTTCGTGATGGATTATGGTTTTGTTTTTTTTTTCCTGAGCTGATAAAAATGGAATTAGCAGGTATTAGCAACTAAATTAGATAGTAGGCATTAATAACAAAAGAACCTGTTCAGGTTCACTGAAGCAGATATAATTCCAGTTACAGGTAAAATATTTTTTTTCAACAAGTTGTTTATTTGCATTGCTTTTCAGGTATTATTTCTTAAGAAATTAATTCTTCTTAACCACAGCCCAGTGAACTCAAAGGCCTATCTGACGCTGCCTTAGACTATCACTCTTGGAAAAGAAATGCTCGCCATTGTCTCATTTACTCTCAGACAATGTGTCTGTATTCCTTAGAGGGCTTCTAATTCAACCTCTAGAACAGCATAATTTCAAATGTCTCTGGAGAAAAACGGAGTTACAGAACACCAGCTGCGGAAAAGTGTATGTTCAAGCTCGTCCCACATGTGTAATTAGTGCTCAGCTGAATTTCTTACAAATTATGAAAAAACAGTGACCTTATATACCACAGCAGTAGTTTCTTAGCTAGGCATATTGTTTTTCCCCAAAAGCTGTATTTTGGTCTCGTCTTTATTTGTTCAGATGTTCTCAACAGATAAAGCAGTGTTCTAATAGTCCCTACTTAGAAAGCAAAAATGCATGGAATCCTTCTCATATTTAAGGTTCTAGACAATTAACGTCTTTGGTTGCAACATTTCTATCTTCCAGTCTCCTGTAGAATATAATATTAACAGAAGTGAGACTACTCTAAAATCAAATGAAGTGTAGGACAACTATAAACTGGGAATGACAGGTCCAGATTTTTCCTTCAAGCTTTTAACCATCTCTACTAATAGCTAAAATATTTCTGTAATGGTCTGACCTTTACATTCTATTTGAAAAAAGGCTGCTTTTCTTTTGGGAAACTGCCTCCACTGAATAATTTCCAAGCCTCCAGGCAACTTTCAGTATCAAATACGCTATTGTTACAACTATTTCTAAGATAATTTTATAAGTGAACAATGAGAAAAAATTAACCCTAATGTCTAAAAAGGATGGTAAAAATATACAGAAAATCTTTTGCAACATGTAGCATGTAATACATATAACTTGTTTGATATAGACCTTCAGCTTTGCACGATTTCTCTTATGGGAACTAAAGAGGTCAATCAGAAGGCCTTGTGAGTTCTAAGCCCTAAGTAATTGGGTTATGAACCCCTCGGAGAGATTATTAATTTTTTTTCTGGCATCCATATTTCAGCTATGGTAGTCATTGAAATATTTGTCCAAGCTAGCTAAGAACGATGATTAAAACAGACGGAATGTTCATCAAAGTTTACCATCTATATATTTCTCATGAGATCAATGAAACTTAAATGTCAAACCTTAATACGTGTTCTTTTCAGTATAGTATCCTTGATTTGACCTAATAAAATTATATGACAATTCAGTGAATTACTATGATAGCAAATTAATATATTGATTGTCATTACTAGTTAAACACGTAGGAATGAAAACTGGGATTGCCTTCAGAATTAATGAGATTTCTATAACTGGGCACTCTGTTAACTCTGAAACGATCAGCCTATAAATTTCTCTATGCAAAGTATAATCTTATTTCACTTGAGTCTGGACAAGTTTTGGAGATAACAGTTTTGCAGTTTCATCTTTGAACTCTATAGTTTTGAGCGTTGCACCTAGTGGAAATTGATAACCTCACCTCCCAGGTTGTGATCTGAAACACTGGTCAGGGTGATCACTTGAACTTCGAAGACAACTGGAATAATACCTGAATTAGAGAAAGCCATAAAAAAAGTTTGTCTCTGCAAAAGAAAAGAGGATACAAATAGAATACCGAATACATGAATAAACAGAAACATTATGAGGCAAAGCAAAGTGCCAGAAAAAAAAAAAACAACAGCATCTTGTAGACAGAGATCTTAGGCCACTGTGAGGACCATCAGATGATGGGCCAACCCGTGGCTGTCCTATTCACGTAACAAGGCTGCTCTGATCTTAAGCAGTGTGTCAACATTGGGAATTTAACTCTAGAATTTGTTAAACCATGCACATATACAGGACTATTGGAATTTGCCTGAATACATAATTGCAGCCTTTGAGTGATTATATTGTATTTTATCATATAAAATGGTACCTGCCCATGCTTTACATTAGCAGACCTCAGTTTCCATTCATTTTAGACCAGTTTTGAATATTCTTGCTTACTCGTATTTATCTGTCTTTATATATTCAGTTTGTTCCTCTCTTGCTTCCACAGACGAAACGATGACTAAACTATTAAAAACATGATCAGAAACCCTCATCACACAGTCTTTCAGAACAGGTTCTTCTCTGTGGCAATTTCCAGTCTCTACACAGACATTTTTTTTGAGGAAGATATTTTGTTCCAGGTCTTTACCTACTAATTTTTAATAAATATCATTTCTGTTTAATAAAGCAAAACCAGCAATATCTGATGACAGCCTTGGTTGATCTAAAAGACAGGCCTCCTAAAACCTTGTTAGCCTCTCTCCCAGGAAATCTAGGAGTTGGCACCCGCCGTAGGAGCAGCTGTTCTCACACATCTTGCAGATGGCTGCAGAAAAGGAAATCAAATCCTTGGTGCCCTCAGACCTTTAATGAAAACTGTATAAAATCCTGAACCCATTGAAATAATCTCCAGGACCAGACTTGCCTTTTGTATGGACACGAAGACTCAAAGACTGTCCGGATCCTGCGCGTGCCAGGTGAGCGCGTTGCCAGATGTGCCCAACCACGGGTCGCAGGTGGCTTTCGAGGCTCCTGGCTGGGAGCAGAGACCATCTTTCCTGAGAGCTGTAGCATTCATCTTGTCATCCTACCTTCATATAAAAATATCCTCTCCATAAATGTTACAAATTTCTACATTGATATATAACTATATAGATATGGCACTTATAAAAATAGTTTATATATATAAAGAATATCTATAGAAACTCTTTCTATAAAATATACAGAAGAAAAAATATTTAGTGTGAATAAGCTATATAAAATTTATATATAGAGAACTATTCTGGCTACTGAATACACATTGAACTTAAATGTCTAAAATTAGGAGACCTCACTAGGAATGCTGGTTTATAAAAAGAATTCAACAGTTAAATGCTTTAGCGACATACCAGCAGGTCGGGTAGATAGGTGCAAGTCTGAAAGGCTGCTGAAAGTTAACTAGTGTTAAGGGGAATGTGGCAGGTTGAAGTTTTGGAGCGTGGTTTTCAGCAGTGCAATGCCAGACAAATTGGTTTAATAATATCAGCGAGGCCTGAAAGTGTTTTGCATGCACCTTAACTTGAAAGAGAGCCTGATTTATAGGGTCTCTGTGATGTACCGAAATGTCAAAAATACATCATTTATGAATTCATCTGTTTAGAGATCTATTATTTTCCAGATTATGTATGCTAAAATGACTATATTCCATGTAATTCTGTTCAGTTTCTAGCAGATTACTCATTTGAAAAGAGCTGAGAAAATAAGTGTTTGCTATTCATTTTGCACACAGAACAGATGTCTACAATGCGCTTCTGCACATCCTAACATGAAAACTTGGATTTGTCATCAATGATTGATCATCTCAGTGCTGCTCTCCAAATATGCCTTTGTTACTTTACGCTTCTGTTTTTGTAATAGTGGCCTTGAAACTTGTAACCCTTTAGCAGGAGAGAGAATTCACTTCATGATGAAGTGATTTTCTTCTCCAACTAGATGAAGGAATAGAATCATAGAATCACAGGATGGTTTGGGTGGGAAGGGACATTTCCAGCCCATCCAGTCCAACCCCGCTGCAAGGAGCAGGGACATCTCCAACCAGATCAGGTTGCTCAGAGCCCCGTCCAGCCTGGCCTTGAACGTTTCCTGGGATGGGGCATCCACCACCTCTCTGGGCAACCTGGGCAAGTGTTCTACCACCCTCATTGTAAATAATTTTTTGCTGCCCTTCTTTGCTCCTTCCAGCCATCCCATGCTATCTGCAACAGTGTCGACCTGGTACCATCCCATAAAGACCAGTTCCTCTTGCAAAAGTTCAGAGGCAACAGGGCAAACTAAGCCTCAGATGTCTTACACACCTTGTCCATCTCCTTGTCAATCATACTTTTAAATCCTAAAACAATTATACAGTCAGATGAGAAGTTTAGTAGATAAGTAGATAAGAAGGGCAGAAACATAAATAAAATATTAATGAAAAATAAATGCCACAATTCTATTGTGCCACAATAGAATAATAGTACATAGGAAAGAGTTCATCTTCATATCAATATTTGGGTCATTATTTTGACAAGAAATACAGGGTATCCCTCTGTGATGCTCTGGACCTCTTTGGTGCTCAAAGTAAGTCATGCTTTGCTTGCACTCAAAGCTCAAGCAGAGTTGTGTTGTCATGTCCACTGCAACGGTGGGTGGGAGGAAGGCATCTCACTGCCCTGTTGCAGAGGGTCACTCCGCACCCTAAGGGACCCTATCAGCCAGAGAAGAAAAAAAGCTGTTACTCGCCTTGACCTTCATACTTAGCAATGATTAGCTCTGCCACGAATCAGCATGGCTATAGCATGAGGTAACATTTCTGATATGGCTTCTCAGCCCGTGCACCTTGCTTTATTTCTTGCTAGGAAGACTGTGCTGTGCTTTTATTATGGGCTATGACAGTTATGGAAAAAAGTCTACTTCAATAATTTTTACCCATCTTAATTCTTTTTAAGCTTCTTATTGTCTTGTCCAAATTCTTCTTTAATCTTCATTATGTTCCTGTTGGGAAAGTGCATTTTCAGGCAGCAACATTCGGATTTTTTAAAAGTAACTTTGGTGGGCTTGGTGCTGAACACTTGAAAGAGAAGATCGTATACTTCAGTTTTAGAAGTATCTAACTGAACTGACACAATATATGAAGGTTTTTTTTAAGGAGTTTTAGCATACATTTATGGTTACCTAAAACAACCATTGTAAATCACAGTCCCCAGGAGGGAACAGCAATCATTTCTTTATGCTCTGAAAATGTATTAAAATATACAAACACAGCTGAACTTTAAAGGATTGCTCAACATTATATTGGGCTCAGAGTCAAATTGGCTCCCAAAGCAGTCAACACAGGATCTTTTAATCTTCCCCATCTCAGGCTCTTTCTTGCAGACACTGGGCAGAAGGTCTCGATATGGCTGAGGGATAAGTCGTTGCCTTTGGCCAACGGAAGGCTATGGCCATCTCACTGCTACCACTTAATAGAAAATTATGGGCAAGAGATGAAATACAGCCTCTTCTCTATTTCTGTCATCACCAGATCACACTTGTTTTCTTATGTCTGCATGGTTTTCTTCTCCCGGGTATTAAATTACAAAGTTAACACACAGAACTTCAGATTTAACTCCATATTTCCATTAGAAGCTATTTAAACACCTCCCATATGCCGGGATCCTACTGACACAACCAGCATTTAGTTGATACTCATCACCTTTAAGGCTGGACAATACCTTTGTCCTTGCCTGGGCAACTACATCACCCATTAAGATCAAGGTCTCCATAATTAAATAGACATGAGCTAAGTGGGGATATGAGCTAAATTACTTGAGAAGATATAAGAAATCCTCCTGAAAAGCAGATAATTGAACCTAAATCCCACAAGGATATATTACCACCCTGAACATTAAGATACTTCCTCCTCTTAAAAAAAAATAAATTGGACTTACAAACCTATTCCACTTCTGTATAGATTTTTGTGGTAAGAAAATATACAGCTGTATTTAACTGAGCCTTTACAAGATCATTAAGCTGCCTTACAATAATTAGTTCGTGGGTGGTGGTTGGTTTTTTAAGTGGTTTGCATAATTGTAATAAACATACCTGGGAATGTTGAACAGCCAAAGCGCTGTTATAAAGAGCATGTTACTGCCATCTGGGTGCAGGAGATATATTGCAAGGTGCACCCAGTATATTTTCAGCGAAAACCTGGTAAATGGAGGAATTTTGATTTCCTGATTGTCCACATTTCAGATATTTCATCCAGTTGTTCCTTACAGGGTTAAAAATGGGCCCAATTCCACGCTAAGCAATAAACAGGGCATCTCATCTTCAGGAATTAGAAATGTAAGAACTACATTAAGGAATGTACAGTGTTTGTATCAACCTTTGCATTATTCAATCAATCTGACAATTGGAGAGGTGTGCTGTAGGGTTTATCGCTAATAAGGCTCAGTGGAAGAGGAAAACAATCTCATTACTGGAAGGTCCCACTTACCTTATCCTTCTCTTGGAAATAAGAGGAGAATTTATATAATTTTGCCAAACAAACACTCTTCACAGTGCAAAGTAATACATTCCCTACAAAAAAAAAAAAAAAAAAAAAAAAAAAAAAAAAAAAAAAAAAAAAAAAAAAAAAAAAAAAAAAAAAAAAAAAAAAAAAAAAAAAAAAAAA
>WHYT01000621.1:42754-55541 GCA_009806455.1 Tetrax tetrax
AATAATTCAGGTGAAGCAGAAAAGTTTTCAGCTGACCCGAAAACTGATGGGTCTTCTACTACAGTGAGGGCTTTCTATGCCTATGGAGTTCAAAACCCATGGGACTTGGCATTAGTCCTTTGAAACATCTTCCTCCACAATTATAGCTATGAGGTACTGTCAATGGCCAGAAAGATCCATGTCAGGGTTCTAATTTTTGTATTATTATAGTTATTGTGCAACTATTTTTAGTTTCAAATCTGTCATTCTCATTCACCTACAAGAAGAGAATGGTCTAAATGTAGTACAACCTAGATAGTGTAAAAGCTGCCCATTTTTTGAGTTGTTGGAGTCCCTAAAATAACCTCTTTCAAATATAAAATGGAATGTATTTTCCATATTCTGAAGGTAATAAAAAAGTGGCTGAACCAAATTCGTAGACCTTTTCGAAAAGTTCATTTTTGTACTAAAATTAAGTATGAGATGCTACGTAATACAAGGATTTTTTTTTTTTCCAAGTTACCTAGAGGTGCAAAAGGAGATTTAGAACATCAAGACTTCTGATGACTTTTAAAAAAGCTATGATGATATTTCCTCTGATAGAAGAAATGATAAGTTTGTTGTTTTGACTATTGAGGATCTGATTTGTATTCCAAATTATTCTAAAATATAATAATAATTCTATTTGGGAATTACCATGTAGTCCCCCCTCCCACCCCATTTTATTTCTAATACTAAAAGGAATGTTTCCATGTGAGCAAAACCTTTGCAGTTCATTTTTAATAACGAATGCATTGCACTTGAGAGCAAAACGCTTCTCACACAAATTTGGAAACTAGAAATTTTCTCCATGGTTTCCCTAGGAAACCACTCTAAGCCTGATCTCTCTGGGCAAATGGAGTAGAGGAGCATGTGGTGCCAATGCTTTGGCACTGGCATGGATAAAGAACTTCTCACATAAATTATCTTTTAGAAAAGATTACCATAAAATCAAATTGGAACACTTGTGAGGACCTCCCGGGTCTCTGGTAACATCCGTAATAATATCGCAAATACAAAGATAATTTATTTGATCTTCTGCATTTCACAGATCTTGACATACACTGGTTAAATCAGAGCAGAGGGAGCCAGCCAAAGGGGCTCAGGCCACCAGGCTTGCTGGGACTGCATGCCGACAGCCCGCGGAATAGCACGGGCGAGAGACCTGCCAAGGAAATTGTCACCGATATGAATAGAACATTTTGTGCAGATCGAGGGATAATGAACACCATGAGGCAATCTTTGCTCTTCCAAAAACCTCCCTTAGATCACTGAAACCCATAAAGAGCAGAACGGCTTCATCTGACCTCATGAAAGCAAAGTCTTTTCTTTCAAGGTTGTCGGCATATTCCTGTCCCGCTGTTCGTGCCTGCTAGGGCTCTACCATCACGGCTTGAGCCCCACGGTCCAGCTCTCTGCCTCCTCGTCTTTCCATAGCTACGGATTTCTCTTTACTGTTAAATATTTTGAGAGGCAGCATCTCCTCTGTCTTTGAGGGATTTAAGAGTGGGAATGTTGCACAGGAGGTTCCCAGGGAGAGATTTCCACGTGACATCTCCAAAAGGCAAAAACCTGATCCGTGTTGGAACATAGCATTTTAATAAATCCTGTAAAGTTCCCCTGATGTTCTGGAGCTGCCTTGGGAGCAGTGCATGGGAATGTATAGGTAACACATTTGTATTCATATTTACTTTCATACATAACAATCTGAGTTACTTCAAATATTTTACTCATGGGGCAATTGTGACAAGCAAATCCCGTGCCATTTAATTCTAAATAATAGTAAGGCAGAATTTGCTGTTATTTATTATTCAACTACTTGGACAGCCAGTCAAATACTGCCAAAAACTATTTGCTAAATAAATTATCCAGTGAAAAGTTTACTATTTTGTAATCAATTTATAAATCTATATTGAACAAATTATGTGCTTATTTAGAAGGAAAAAAAAAGTGGATTAGAGAGAGAGCTTGAGAATTAGATTTCATTTCATATTTTGTGGCAAATTTACCAACAGTTAAATATCATCTCTAATTTACAGTAACTCATAGTTGTCCCAAGGTAACGCCAATATAAATTCAGAAAGATACCCACCTGAACTGTGACTAAGAAGAACAGGAAAAGGCATTGCCATTTTATCTTCTAACCTTGATTTATTACTCTTCTGATAGCCAATACAGCTCCCTCTTTAATGATAAAGGTGCTGCTGTGCTCAAGATGACTTTTTCTCTAGTTCTCCCTCACCTGGCCCAATTGACAGCTTTCCATCACTGTTGACTGTTCCGGTCATGCATGTATATATATATTATTTTGTGATTCCTTACTAACAGAAATGATCTTTTCTGTTGAATTCAGTACTTGAGCCAGACTTCAATAATTCACTGAAATCCACCATCTACGTTCAAACACACAGGCATGGCAAACATTCATAAGGTCAGGGAAAACAAGCTAGCTGTTCCTCTTGACATATTGTACCCCTCCTGTCTCCAAAAGCAAGCAATTCACGTTTCATGACTTTAGCTGTTATCCCTAACTGAGGGTGGAGGCTGGAGTTTATTCCCCTGTCTATCAATCATGATTTCCACAGACACGCTTGGACCTTGTAATTTGTGTTCTTTGGAGTCAAGGGCTCGTAGTAATCACTGAACAGAAACCTTCCTTAAAAAAGACTATTTCTGTAGAACACAAGAAGGTTGTGGCAAAGGTATCATAAAAACAATTCAGCAAGGTCTATACATACATAGTTTAGAAGATATCTATTCATCAAAACCATTTAAATTTAAATTTCTTGTAGCCTCTTCAAGTAACAGCTTCTAAATTTGGTCCATTGTTGGAGTTGGCAGCCCTGATATGGTCTATGAACTCACTTGGTTACTTTTAATTTCTATAAAATACTGGCACTTATTTTAACCTCTTGGCCTTGCACCTCCCAGATCCGGTCAAATAATATAAAAAAGGTCTTCATATTTTCATATACCATGAAGTTTTGCCATGATACACAGTGTACTTCAGTGGCACGATTTCTTCTCAGTACTTCTGCTTCAGATTCATTTTGATTGTAATTACGTTATTAAGTGCAATATAAGTGGATAGTAAACTGCAACAGTATCATCCTAAAGAAATCCTTCAAACTAGGCTGAAAATAAATATCATTTGTTAAATTATCATATAATATACAAGGAGCTCAGAAGCTCTTTACCTATTTTATTTCAAGGCTGATCAGAAAAAGACTTAACCTTCAAAACTAATGCCAAAAGCTGGTATCTGTTATGGTTTGGATATGTCTTAGAAAGCAGCAAAACCAGAATTATAATGAAATTTCAAATGTAACAACTATGGAATTATTTCTAATGCTTCTTGGTACTTACCAAGGTTGAGCAAAGGCAAATGTATGCATCTCCACATCTCTAATTTACTGCCTTAGAATCCACAGCCTTACAAAAAGCGTTTTGTAGTGTTTCCTTGTGCATATTAATGATTTCTACAAAATCACCCTTCTTCACTATGTTGGTTCAATTTTTGCTGCTTTGGCAATTGTCTCCAGAGACGCTTCAAGGAAGAGCCATGGGGAGGAGGAAAGTGCTTGTCTCTTTCATTAGCAATCTGCATTTAACTTAATTCCCTTGACTCATCTGCGTGCTTCTCTTTTAGCAATCAGTCCTTTGCTGTCAATGCCAACACACTGCTGGTCAATGGCAAATACTCCAAGATTCGTTAGAGGGGTCCAGCTGATTAACTTGGCAGTCTTTGCAAGGAAGAAAAATTGCCCTTTTTTCCCTTTAAGATTCATCACCTTAAACAGAAATACTGTATTTCAGAATCTGGAACCTGTATTTATAAAAAATTCAAAGTATGAGGCTTTCCATGTGATTTCCTAAAAGGATAAAAATATACATGAGTATTTCTCTGTCCATAGCATCATAATCCTTTGAATCCTATCTATCTCTCCCATCCCAGTATGAAAGGACTTCACAAATGAATGACGAGCAGATGGTATATCATTTTCTCAACTGGAGATTCTTGGATTTGATTTGTCGCTCATTGAATGCTGGCAAAAAAAGCACTTTTGTGCCCCCAGTGAATAGCCTGCATCGTTTCTATATTCTCTGATGGTATCTGTTTAAAAGCTACTGGTAAACATAACAAAAGCTTATATCAAGTAGATTTTTTTTTTTTTTTTTTAGTTATAAATATCACTGCAGTCATCCATTACATCACTACTTTGATTTCACTGTCTCTGAGCTGTATTTTGGTGCATAGCTCCAGTCTGCCTGCTGAATTGCTGCTGGCCACATCCAGGTACCTCCCTCTCCTGGCTGCTCCCATCCACGCAGCCTTATTACACACACCAATGGTTAATGACTGCGGCGCCCAACAAACCAACTTTTCCCACTTTTTTGACCATTTAGTGAAAGTTTGGCTTAGCAACTATGCTATTTTCCATAGTAGCTGTTGTATTCATAGCAACCACGTGTGACTGCACTGGACATTAGTGGGGTGGTTTGGAGACAAACCTGCAGCGCACGGAGATGCTGCTCAAACCTCAGGTACTACCTAAGAGTTATACAGATCTCTCCAGCTTGATACCACTGTTTCTTATTTCAAAAAGCTTGCTTTATTCCATTTTTCCTTTTTACTCTGCTGCTATGCACAACCGGTTGCAACATTACCAACAGACTGTGGTTTGACAATCCCATTTTCCTGAGTTACACAAGTAACTACCAGAGATGCTGTTCTGATCCCGTGTGATATATGGGTCAGTACCTCCCATTTGCAAGGTAGAACTGCCCATCTATGAACAGCTTAAATGATCTGTTGGCAATATAACTAATGCACAGCGAGATTTATCTGAAACATTTTGTGTATCATAAGAGAACAAAATCTAGAAACCATTACTCCTACTCAAGACATCAGAAATTTGAACTCACAGCCTGCGCTTGGTGGAGCTGTTGTTCATCAGTATCACATATTTTATGCCATTCCAAGCCTCCTAGGATGCAAAAGCTAATACTTTTTCTGTAAGTAACTTCTCAAGTAGCACAGCTTTGGGTTTTGAAGTCGGGGGTCATGAGGATTACGCTTTGTCCAGATTGTTCTGCTGTTTCTAAGATAGCAAACAGATTAGTGGGTTCATTGTCAGAAGTGCTCTACTCTAAGGAAAAAACTTTCCAAATCCTTGACACAGTATTAATCACTTATCCAGGCTTTTCTGCTATCGGAGCAGATGTCTAAAGCACAAAATCCATGTAGGGAGCCCTTAGAAGTTTGTATTGTTTCTACTGCCTAAGGGGTAGATATTTAAATTTTCTTAATATTGAGCCAACTCAGTTCTTATCGCAGTTACACAAAGCTGCCACATAACACAATAGACAAATTATCTGAATCTAATTAATCCCATAAAATGACAAATTATATATATATTTTAAAAATTTATACTTAATAGGTAGCCAAATGGCTACAAACCACATTAGGCTGAATGAATCGGATACCCTCTGTGATGGAAGGCATGTTGAGTGATACAGTCTAAATGCAAAGCACATTGAACAGAACAAAACATAGAATATGACAGATTTATCATCTATAATCCACACAGAAAGTCTGCTAAAATAGACCAGCTCTGTCACATAACTCTGCTTTCATCTAGTGTCCAGGAGCACTGCACCACTTTGACTCATTTAGTAGATCAGTTACATGCTATTCCTGATTTCATGCAGTGATGATTAAGGATGAAAAATATCGCAGACAGTTGGCAACTGCAATAAATCAAAAAGCTTTGCTCAATTTTGCTTTACGTATTTGCACCAGAGTTTTAGAAACAATATGATTGAATTAGTCATGTAAAAATAATTGTTTTCTGGGAAAATAGGTCTGCTACAATAACTTTGGTTAATAACTTTTCAATAACTTCAGATTTCGTAAGAGTTCTAAGACAGGAATGTAAATTGAGCTTTAATAGGCTGTTATGAACACACCGTCAGGAGATGTTGCATGCACACTTAAATTAGTTTCTATTGAGACTTTTTTTTTGGGTTGAGAATGGTCCAAACAAGATTTGGCACAATTACCTAAGCCATTTAAAGTATTTTTTAGGTATGCTGTTCCAGCCTGTGTGCCATAGACTCTCATCAAATATAATAAACATCTGCTGCTTTGAGGATTACGGCCCGTATTCACATTTTCTTTTCTTTGCCTGCCATGTGCCACAAAGCAGCAGAAAAATAAAGGTTATTCTGATGATTTGGAGCCGACCCTGTTGATTAGCTGTCCTCCTGTGGGAGCAAAGGAGCAGAGAGGTGGGTATGTAGGATACAGGCGATGTAATTACTGCATAGAGCTGTCAGCAACACCATTACTGTACCTTGAACTCACTCCGCAACACACACACATGAAAGATCCTCCCTGGTTCAGAGAACTTGTATCACCCCACTCCCAATAACAGGGTGGAATAAAACATACATCACAGCATTTGCCCATGATATCAGAAGTTGCTAGTGGAAAACAAACTGCAATATTTACAACAGTTTTCAAATTTGGATCTTTGGAAACCTGTCTTACTATTTAATCTGAGCATTTCAGAGAGTCTAAAATCAAGAGCTTCTAAGGTCTCATGCTTGCGTAGTTTCATTTATTTAAAAATTAATCACAGACTGAAGGAAAGAACCAGAGTCCATTCCGCAAGGACTGGCTTAAATTCTGTTGCCTTAAATTGACTTTGTTGCAGCCTGTCCTTTTAATAAAGTACTCGCAGTGATTTAAGTGTGACTGATGGTAGTAAGAGATTATTTATTATTATTATTATTTTGTTATCAAATTAAATGGCATTTTGGGACCAAAATGGTCTTTCTGAGATAGCTGTTCTACTACAGTTTTCATTTTTATGTGTATTTATTTAGAAAACATAGTCAAAGGAAACATAGAAGTATAAACTCTGTAACTAAAGTCTTTTAATTTATTTAACAAATACTCTCCCAAAGCCACTAATAACAAACCCTGTAAACAATAAAGCTGTGCTAGGGTAACATTAGATTTGCTCGCTTGCATGCTTTCTTCTTGTCCCAGCTCTGGACTCTGCTATTTTCAGACGGTGAATTCGGTGAATTTACTGAAAGAAAAAACATCTTTCGGATGCTTTTGTGCATGGAGGTACCGGTTCTAACAGAAATCTTTTGGAGATCTCTTCCATCAAAATGGGAAGCCATGCTACACGGAAAGATGCTGTTCCTGTACTTGGGCTACATCTACATCGTGTGTTCATGTGTAAACCTAAACATATGCCATGAAAATTGCATTGCACAAAAATATTTAAGCAGATCTCATGTGTTTCACAGAAGATACATTTTTAAATTAAAATGAAAAAAAAACAAACCTAGGGAATATGAGAAGCAGGCAATCCTGAATAGCATCAGCTTCACCAAGGAGAAATAAAATACAAAGACTTCAAATGCATGTGTCCTCTCTTAGTTCCTGAAGTTACAGGAACTTATGGAAATCTTTACTGCTTTAAAAAACTCTCTCTTTTTCATGGCTGTGAGGAAAAGCTGGGAAGAACGTACCGAGAATAATAGCTGCAGAGACATCTTCTCAATTCTTAAAAAACATGAAAGGGCTCAGAAAAATAGAACATCAGTCAAGTTAGTGCGGCTGACCTACCCATAGCTTCGGCTTGGGGGATATCAGGGTATCAGTGTAAGCAAAATTAAGGTTTCTTCAGCTTTTCTGAGGTTCAGGAACAACAGATGAACCATACTGTTATCCCCAGAAAGAATAAGAGAGAAGGTCATGACAAACCCTGGGTCTTGATGTAGCTACAGAAGTGATTCATCCAGTTACAGGCAGCAAAGAATCTGCCTCAATATTGGAAAATACCTGCAATTCTAACAAGTAACATTTCATTTCATAATATCATGTATTTTTTTAAATACAAAATATTTTTCTTTTTTCAGTGGAACACATTCAAATATTAATGTTTTGAAATATATATAGTTCAGCAGCAATGCTTGGGAAGCAGAAAAGTTCTCATTTTCACACTTAAAATACAAATTTTAGGTTCTAGGTATGCATAAGTAGTCAATGTTGGTCATTAAAAAAAAAAGAAACTGATGGAGATTAAATACATGATATACTGTACAGAGTTCAGTAACCCCATGCTGATTACTGTATTAATATTTAGTATTTCTCACTTTGTTCCCTAGCTTCTGTTTGTTTTTTCTCTTCTTTCTCCTTCTCAATGGGCACCTTTGCAATGCCTATTGATGCATCTGACTTGAATAATAGGTGAAAGAAAAGGCACAATTACTTCCTCCTCTTTAACGTCATAGGCTTTCTCATTACATGATGAATGTGTTTTTGTTTTCCTATCCCTCCACCTTCACCATCTATTATTGCACACAGAAGTACCTGGAGTGAAGCTTTTTTAATTGTTTATCACAAATACTGAACTCCATCAACCCTGCTTGTTCAGTACTGAGGCACTACTGCCGTTCAAGGAAGGAATGTGAGATGACATCTATGCTTTCCCATCCTGTGAATCCATTGCAGAATCAGGGCACTGAAAAGAAACACAGCCCTGTTACGATATTTTGTGTGCGCTCCAAAGGAGAAGATGCAATAAAATACAAATCCATTATAGTTCAAAGGATTATGTATTTATAATGAACACAGAGACTGTGCCCAACTGATATATGAAAAACGAAGCATCTACAACTACAGTAAGAATGGTTTTGGAAGGCTTCCCTTAGGAAACAGTCTAATTTCTAATACATCAAGTGATGTGTCCTCTTCCACTTGCACTCATCCTCCAGAAGGTTTGTCTGATATTGGACCTAAGTACCATTTCCTTTCCTAATTTCATCTCATTATTTGTAGCTATGTTCCTTTTCATTATGCTAAATGATTTTCTTTCCTGATTATCTGCTGCGCGCAGATTTTTTCCCCCTTGCTTCCCAGTTCTGGTTTCATCTAGATTTGGTGCTGTATACATCAGACCTCCTGCCCTCTAATAGTTCTCGTACTTGCTTTTTGGTGTGCCTTCCAACAACACTTCTACCACATTAGGAGCATACTGGATTAGAGTATGCAGTGGTATATCATCAACCAGAGTTCAAAGTACTTAAAATCTTACACCAGGCAAAACAGACTGACAGCTCTTGTTTGAAAAGCAGGGAGAATGAGGATAGAAAACCAGAGTAACGTTCAAAAAGCATCTCTGGAGGCTTTGACACATTATATCTGTGGTATTTGTCCAGTCTACTCTTCTTTTTATTAAATATTGTTATTATTTTATTACTCTGATTGCTTAGTCTGGGGTACAGCGCTCTGCTTGCCGCTCAGCTGAAAGGAGACCAGCACATGCTAGCAAGAGAGACCTGTATGTCACTTATACTGGAAGTACGTAGAGGTTGGAAGATTATTTTGTACTTGTGTCTTTTTAAAGCATCCCATAGTTGCAAGATTAGTACTGTGGCACCACAAAATGCATACGTATTTGTGAGAAAGGGACTGAAGTACAAACCAGTGAGCTGAGCAGAGCGGCGATCTAGGCTGGCATGAAGAACGGCGCATTGCTCACCTGTCCTCCTACAGCTTGTATTGTCCTGTTAACTGATCTCAGCTAATGTTAGGATGAAGTTGTGAGACCTGGAAAAAAACCAATTTTCCATTCCAGTGACATTTTTCAGAAACATCACATACAGATTAGCCAATGGTGACCTGAATTTTGGCACCCCCGAAGCAGACATCAAGAGCCCTGAAACCAGCTCTAGCAGGAAGCCAGATTGCAAACAAGTTATTTCACTGTCTAATAGACAATTCAAACATATTACATACAAATTATGAATTTTCAATCTAGAGCAGAAAGAATTTCTAGAGTCAATTACTAAAAGAACAATATGAAGAAAACTTTTTAATGTGTGAGCAACATGCTATTTGAAGAAATTATTTATGCAAGCCTGAATACAAGACTGATATATTACTATTAAGCAAAAAGTTGCCTTCAAAGTACTTGTATTAAATTCTCTTGAAATGTAACAACAGTATGATCGTATCAGATGGTACTATGTAACCCATTTATAAATCAGAAGCAAAGAATGAATAGGGAATTGTATCTTGTTCTAACAAATTGCGATCAATCCCTGAAGGTGCAAACGTAACCTGCTCCAAGTTAGAAACCTGGAATGAATTAGGATAGTTGTAACCTTGAGAATAAAGTGCTTCTCTTTATCTTCCCACATTGTGAGGAAATGAATTAGGCATTGATAAGAACAGACTTGGGAACCAAATAAATTCATGTTGCATCTGCTTCAACAGTAAAATGAACGTTGCTATTTTTTTAAGTGTTACTTTTTTTTTTTAAAAAAAAAAAAAAAAGTTCAATTATATACTAGAAAGAATTCTAAGACACAGCTTGAGGTGACCTTAACATTCCTGGTCTATTGAACTGGATAAGAATGAATTAAAAAAAAAAAAAAGTACAATTACATTAACTAAATTCCACAAGAGGTAAGTGGCACATATACACCACAGCAAAATATTTCCAAATAGACACTTCAATGCCTGTAATATATAATAAGTAGTAATTCACAATATTTGCTGATGTATACATTTCTTACACAACATTATTTACCATGACTGATGAGTGACTTTTGGAGTAGGTTATTTGTATCTGTTGAATTCAAAGTGCAATTAACTTGTGCTGGTCTCAAAGTGATTCATTGTTTTAACTTCATTTCACTTCATCAAAAAAGGACAGAACATAATTTTAAGCAACATTACTTATTCTCCTGTATAAAATGTCTTCCACTCGTCTCGATTTTCCTTTTCTTTCTTGCTGACACACTAAAGGTCATTTGATTTGACCTTTGTTATGGATTGAGGGTATACATGAGATCCAGTGAGCTTTGAATGCCAATACGATATTACACTTCTAAGTAGAAATACTACTTCATATAAAAAAATAAAAACTATGAGTATTGAGGAGTATATTTAAGGTGATTGTAAGTCAAATTCATGTCTGAAATTAAGAAAATTCTGCCCTGACTAAAATTGTTTGTTCAATTTTGGATTTCACTTTGATGTATTTCCTAGTTATTTCTCCTTAAGATGGCTGAGGTTTTAAACAGAATCATAGTTGAAATAAATTAGCTAGTGTAAGTGAGTTTTCAAATACTTCCATCTTTAGAGAAAAATAGCAAGGCAGAAGGAAGAAACTCTGCTGGGATTTTGAATTTCAGTCATATCTACAATATCCTCTTTTATTTGCTTGTTGAGCAAGATCATCTTTTTCTTCTGCTATTCAGAGAGTGCCCTGCCCAGCAGGATCCACATCCACTATTAAGGTTTTGAGACAGTGATACAGTAAAAACAAACACATTAGACTAAAGATTTCATCTCTGCAGCAACACAGAAAAGAGCAGTATACCTGCATTTGGTTTTTCTCTCATCTCACTATCTTTCTGTTCTACACTTGTGAAGACATCTTGTCACTATGTTCCTTTCGGTTTCTTGGGACACAACAGCTGACATATGGTAAATTATGGAAAATCTAAACACAAATATTAATCTACAGCAGCAGAACATTAAAATTTCTCAAGCATTTGATTCTTTGAGAAAAAAAAAGTTAATTCTGAACTAAAAAATACATCCTAGTTCTAGAGATATTGTTTTCTAAAATTAAAAAAAGCACCATTTCATGTGTATGAACTGATAAGCAAAATGCCTAAAGCTACCAAATGTTAATCTGGTCTTGTTTATAAAATACCATCTTCATTTTAATCTCTTTAACAGATATGCAAAAACTTAATAAAAAAGCCTCCTTGATAGTAAATTACTCAAAAAACTTTAACTAACAGTTACTTTTGATTATGGGTTTTTATATATCACAGAAATGTTCTCTGAATGGTGTAAGGAATAGGAAGGGCTGTACTCACTGTGGTCATGGAAGCAGAGACAAATAACTTTACAGAAATAGCACCTTGTGCTAATGGACATGTCCTCACACTTTGATTTCTCCAGGAAATCTACTTTCCAACTTTCAAAAATGTCCCCAGAAGATCAATGTCTGCCAAGACACTATCATCATTACACTATTCTTATTCTGCATATGCAAAGTCAGTGTATTTAATTAAAAATATTTAGGCTAAAAAACTCTTGCTGACTTAATTGGATGGGGAGGTAATGGTTTTAAAGAAGAGGGAGGTAGATTCAGAGTAGATATAAGGAAAAATTTTTTTCCACTGAGGGTGGTAGAACACTGGCTCAGGTTACCCAGAGAGGTGGTGGATGCCCCATCCCTGGAAACGTTCCAGGCCAGGTTGGACTGGGCTCTGAGCAACCTGATCTGGTTGGAGATGTCGCTGCTCCTGGCAGGGGGGTTGGACTGGAAATGTCCCTTCCAACCCAAACCATTCTATGATTCTATGACTTAAATATTTGAAAAAAAATTTAAATATTCAGTTAAACATTCAGTTAAAGCTGAACCTGTTGTCTTAGTCCCTTCAAGGCTTATGTGGCCTGCTGTATGATAAAATGTATTTTATAATTACAGATCGATGAACACTTCAACTAACTTACCTGTGCTCTCCTAGAGCCAAGGACACTATTATAAATTTATCCATGGGTATGACACAAGGATTATTTTGTCAGAACAAAATATCAAACTCCATTAGACCATTCTAGAGAGGAGTGGTAAGAAGAAAATGAATAAGAAATACTTTTTAAAGTCTGCTTCTTACCTTTTCTCTCTTTTTTTTTTTTTTTTTTTTTTTTTTTTTTTTT
>WHYT01000626.1:16846-49416 GCA_009806455.1 Tetrax tetrax
GCGTGTCGACGGCACCACATAGCTTGGTGTCATCGGCGAACTTGCTGAGGGTGCACTCTATCCCACTGTCCATGTCGCCGACAAAGATGTTGAACAGGGCCGGGCCCAACGCGGACCCCTGAGGGACGCCACTGGTGACCGATAATGCAAGTAAGCAGCAAGTAGATCACTTAAGGGACCAGAACTGCATATATTCTTTAGTTGATCTTACAAGTAGCTGCAAAGTTCACTTCAATAAGACAAAAAAGGGTGATACAAATTAGTGTAAACGCAACATAGTCCTTTAATCTTTTTAAAAATTTATTAAATTTATTAAAACTTTTGCCTCACAAGATGAATAAATCACTAACATAATTTAAATTGGAATAATATTGATAATGTTTTCAGTGCACATAATACTAATATTTCATGGTTTACAATTAATTTGACAGTTAAAGCTGTATTCAAGGTCAAATCCAAATGACCTGTGTTATACTGCCAAACCTGTCCAGTAAACTTTGTTAGGAATTTTTCAATTAAACAATTTTAAATTCAAAACTTTTCCTGGGAAAGGTTCATTTTGGAATTCCAGTCAAAGAAAAAGAAAAGTAGTAACAAGTTCTGTAGAAAATAGCCAAGGAGTAAGCAGTCATGGCATTCTTCAGGACAAGAAAAACTCTACTTCATGTCCTTCCTGTACTCCTGAGCTCTTTTCTTAATAATGTCACCATAATAATTTCTAAAAATGTTAAATAGTATTTTAAAAAGTATTTTAAATATAATCATTATGTAGGAAAGGGGAATTACCTACTCTTCAGCCCCAGTAGCCACGACCACCTGAATCACCAATAGTGTAGTCACAGAGTGCACATGTAGAAGTGCACACATTTCTTTTTACTGAATAAGAGTAAATGTCAGGCTTGCAGAACAAATCTGGGTCGATTAGATCTGTGTCCATTGTAACTTCATTCCTTTTAAGAGTTGCCTTTATGCAGCAGACAAAAAAATAATGCTGTAATTTCATACTGGTAGCTAATACTCCCTTGAATTGTGTAACTTCCAATAAAAATATATAGCAGCAGCAAAGCAAATTATTGTAGCAAAGCAGTGGCAAAATGGTTAATCTTTCTTTATCCACTATGCCCTTAAAAGATTATATGCAAAAAAGATCATAGATCTTTTAATAAGAAAATAAGAAAAGAATTTCTTATTCGTGATTTCCAAAGGAGCCACAACAGCTACTTAACTTAGGGTCAAATCCTTCTCTAGCAAGCAGGAACTTAGTATTTACCTAAATAGAATAGCAGATACGAAACAAAAATGTATCTGATGATTAGATATAATGTTTATCAGCATGACCACAACTTGCATTATTATGTGACTTCAAGGAAAAAAAAATCCAATGGAAATATTTATTTTCACAGTCTTCAGTGGTCTGAAAAATAGCACCCTTACCTGTGAGAAGCAGGCTTTACCATAGCAACTCACACTTTTTTCCCCCAGCTTAGATCTTTCTTCAGCATAAATTACTCTAAACTGTCTGCAGATGCCACCGAAAAGGACTGGGGAGTGTTTCTGGCCATTTCCAAGACAGCATAAAAGGGCAAGAGCAAACCGTACCTGTGAGTCAGGGAGCACTGCTCAGAGAAGTCGATGAGATGTAAATAATTTGGGCAAGAGATATTCCAGAGACCTCATCCCCTCCAGCTGCTACTGTCAAGATGCCACGTTCTTAAAAAATTCAAAGCCGCTATTCATTTGTTTTGGCTCGATCATATCAGAGGACAAGGTAGAAAACACAATACATTTCAGAAGTTTAACAGGAGAAAAGAAATTTTAAAAGCCTGAGAGGGTTTCACTGACATGATGTAGGACCGAGTATCTCATCACTTGCTGCTGTTGACATATGAACTGAGGCGGCTGCTTCTATTCTCTGAGTGGTACACCAGCGTGGATGTTTCCCAGAAAAAAAAAAACAACTCAGAAAATACAGGGGTGGAAGTAGCCAATTACACATCCCTGCCTGCTGCAGGAAGGATAAACTATACCTAAACCATTCCTAGTACAGAAATATCTATCAAATCAAAGCCAGATGAGTTCCCTCTTTGATGCCCGACCCACAGGCTTCCCAGCCAGCCTGCTGCATACCCCGCTGAGGGGCACCTGCCAGCAACTGGAGGGGGAAGCTGTCATCTTTCTCTGTGCTTGAGGAAAGGGAGAGGGAAAGGGCCGACCTGCAAGGCTTTACTTCTCAGCGCTGAAGGACAAGGCAGGATGGAGGGGCAGAAACACCTCCTGTTGTTCAGGCAGCCTCCCCGGCAACAATCTTTTCAGAGCTCCTTCCAGCCTCCATCATCCCAACTTTTTCTCTTCCCACAATAGCAGGATGAGACGCTGACTCTGGTTTTGGCATTGTGGCACCTGCAAACACTGCCAGGAGCCACGAAAGGCTTGATGCAGAGGGGCTCTTGGAGTGGTGACTCCAACCCTCCATCATGTCCTACAGCACCTCAAAACACCCCTGAGCTCCTCCACCCCCAGGACACCCCCCAGAAAAACTGCTTCATCCTTCTTTGTCACTTGCAGCCCCTCAGTGACATCCTTCACCGCTGCAAGATCCCACGCATGAGCTCCAGCCTGGCACTCTTGTCCCTCTGGGAAGGCACCACACCCCCCTGTGCCTTCCCCAGCCCCCTGGAACCCAGCTGCTTCGCCTTCCGGCCCCTGCAATGCCCAGTTCTTACCCAGTAAGGTCTTCATCCGACCATGTCTCATATTTGGGCTAGGACTTCACTTGAGGCACAGCACATTTATTTCCCTATCAGACTCATACAAGAAGCCCATTAAGAGAGACATATGTCTGCACTTCCATAACACCTTATCTAACAGAGACAATCTTTTCTCTTAATAAAGTGCACATGGCACAGCCATTAATAGTGAAGGCTCTGCAGCACCACTATTTGTTTTCAGAATGAGTTAACACTTACTTCTACATTTTCAGTGTTTGCTCCTCCATCCACTCTACCTTGTGTTTGAGCTTTGGCTGAGCACAGGAAACAGTTCAAATAATTATTCATCATTTAGGCAATAATGGGTAGCCTCTCCATAGTTACAATAAAATCAGTCTATCTTATTTTACACTTCTATAATTTTGATTCCACAAAATGAATTTGATGTGGAATTTTAATACAATATTACCTCCAGATTCAGAGAAATAATTAAACTGTCTTTAAGCTAAATTTAAATAGCACAAAGGAAAAGGCAGTAAAAACTGCTTCAAGGTCTGCATTTTCAAGTAATATTCCTTTGTCTACCTCAAGCTTCTTAAAAATTCATGCTTAAGGTATACTTGGCAGTAGTTTTGTAATTACAAAGCTATTAAACTTTTGTAGGAAAAAAATGAAATTGTGTTTTTCCTAATTAGCTAATCATAATTTTTTCAGGGAAATAGTCTTCTACTAGAAAATTTTGTTTTGAAGAGGCAAAGTCTTCAGCGGGAGTATGTTGATTATATTATATTTTCTTACAAAAATCAGTTCCTCTCCCTAGTTAATTAAGTCTCTCTTTTGGTATCAGGTCCACTTCTCTGTGGGAACAAGATGTTGCACACTGAGGTGCCAGGAAATCAAGCAGCTAAAAATGCTCATGGTCCCACTAATTCTACTCTGAAAAGTTAAGAGAAACTTCTGTATCATTATTTCTCAATGGAATTTCTGAATTCTGTGGGAAATATTTATGTTTATAAGGGAATTTTTAGCAATTTGGAGAAAGCCTTATGAAATAGATTTCTGACCTTTCCATCTAATACAATGTAGCTTAGACTTGTTATGCATTGTCCCAAAGACCATAAAGATCCTGTCAATATTAGCTGTCTATTACAGACACGAGAAGGCCAGAACTGAAGAAACACTTATAATAATGGTAGCGCTTCAGTGCAAAAGAGGTACTCATACCTGGACTCATGATTGTACTGCTGCATTAGAGAAAACAAAGATTCACAAACAGACTGGTAAAGTAACTTATTGCTTAATGATGAAGTAATCATTGGCTGTATTTTCCTCAATACACACAAGCCCTTCCTTCTGCTCACAGAATACATCTTAAAGATATAAAAATATTTTTCTCAAGCCATTTTATAATTCAACATGAGCTGCCTATGTTCCAGGTGGGTTTTAGACATTAAAGGAAAAAAGGCTTAGCAAAAAGAACAAAGCGGCTATATTCAATGTACAGAACAAACAATAATCTTTCCACACCCATTCAGTCACACACCCATACACACATGCACCAGCAGTAACTGAGTTTCCTGTCGGAAGGGGTTTCTACCTGCTTTCACAAGCTATTATGAGAACTCTTACCAAACTCATGTTTGACAGCTGATATCAAGCTGGCAAACAGCTTCTCCAGCTTTTAGGCTCAAAGCAAAATCCTTCATGCAGCCACCAACGGCGAAGGCAGAGTCTACACATTTGCATTATCTAAACTGATTTAGGGAGCAAGAGCTTGAGTGATTCTTGAATACCTAAAGCACAGCAATAGCTATCTTTCCCCCTGACCTCTAAAACCAAAGTTAAACGTGATAGGCAGGGAAATAAAGGGGAATAACCTAGGAAATTGGTGGATCTCCAGTGGGAAATGTTTTCATTGCTAAGGAAGGTGAGAAAATAGCAACTGGAAAGCGAAGACAGGAGACCTTATAAGACAAGATGATCTTCTTCTATCTCCTCAATGAGCAGAGGACCTTTTCTACCATTCCCTATCCCCAGGAAAGAGGACTTATCCCACTTCTCAGGGGTTATAGTCTGAGTTGCTCTCAATCCTTCTCCTTTGTTCCTGAAATAAAAAGCTTGTTTCCTTTGCTTAGCAATACTCAGAAAAGAGCAGTTTCTGAAATATAAAGTATTTAATTCAAGAAATCCATTGTTCCTCCATCTTAATTCGATATTTTCCATTGCCTCTCAGTCACTGTATCTGGAAAGTGTGAAAATAAGCTTGGTAGTATACAATTAAAAAACAAAAAATATACATCCATCTTTTTAAAACACTATTCACATAGTGTCAGACCTTGAGGACATTCTTGGGCACTCAAGCTGCTCATAAAGCTGTCCCTTTAATATACCCTATTACTCTACCGACCTACCTCTGGACCTACCTTTGGGGGCGAGACAGATAGGAGTCGCAGCCCTGAATTTTTACATCAGGGCACTACAGGGGGAAGCACAAGTGAATAAAGACAAAATACAGGAAAGTAAGAGAGGAAGGAGTCTTTGCAGCACATCCCTCAGTGTTTCCCTCTGCCCTTCGGGCATTTGTTGCTTTAAAAGCACCACCGCCTTAAGCTCCCAGTGAAGTGAAGTCAACAGAGCAACAGCCATTTACTTCAGAGCAGTATGTAGCTGTGAAGCAAATCCTCTGGTTTTATTTATCCTTTGTGGTTTTGTTCTCAGGGCATTTTTGGTGTACTTGATCTGAGTTCACTTTGGAAACTCAACCTGACAGCACTCCCCAAAGCTTTTCACTAGAGCACCACTCCAGCTCCCACTTGGACTGCCTTTGCCCCACTCTTTAGCACCTGCCATCCCTCCTTGCAAAGTCCACAGGGGCATCTCCTGTTGCTGAGTTCCTTCATAACATGGGAAGGATATGTTCAATGGCTATGGCAGTCATTAACTTTGAAGGGGGAACAGTCCTCTGCCTGGTATGCTGTGTGTGAGAAGTGTGACTCATTTCTGCAGCTGAACGTGTGTCTTGTGGAGAGACATGGGCTGGAGCATGCTGGTGGTCCATCAGGAGATTGGAAGAGGACAGGCTCTTTGAGCAGTGTTTCAGCATGGGATAGATGGGTGATTTCTCCCAAGGGGTGAAAAGAAGTGTGAGGCAGATGGGACTTGTAGGAGGACACAAAGCAAGCCTGTTGCTCAGGAGACTCACTCCCTTCTCCCAGAGTCTGAGAAGCTTTGCATCACCCTCTCTCTTTCTATTAATTGACATGTTTCCTACTGCCAGCCCTTTCTCCCAGCACCTCCATGCAGACCAGCAAGCAGGTGCACTGCTGTGTCCCACACATGGGCTCACCTAAGCAGCCTCTGCCAATTAGGCAATACTCACCTAAAAGACCCATTTTACTGAGGTCTGGGAAGGGCAGTACAGAACAGAGCATAAGATGCAGGCTTGCAAATGGAGGGAGTGGGTAATGTGGGCTTATTGAGCTGGCTCCTTTATAACAGATGAGCAATATTTGGGGATGCAGTTCAGCCCTCACACATCTTTATGTGAGAAAGTATGGGGATGTGCATTCAAAAATTGCAAAGAGATGCCTTTAGGTTCAAGTGAAAATATGAGGCGTGAAGATAGGTCGAGAAAATTCTGCAACTGTGACAAGGAAAAAGCTGCAGCCTAAGGAAAAATAGCCAAGGGATGAATAAGATTATGTTATATTTGTCATTTTCTTTAGGAAGAATCTTACTCAGTGAAAGATGTGATGGTTATAGGAAAATCACGCTGGATGAGTAAGTTCGAGGCTGTGAAAAGATGTCTTTTTCAATGAAGCAGCAAAAAACAGGTTTCGTCAGTTATGAGGAGACTAAAATCAAGAGAGCCTAGGGATTCCTTTTTTTTGAGAATAATAATAGAAGAAAAACAGTTCTGCAGGAAAATATTTGGCAATCCTATGTCAGTATTGTTAATATTACAGATTATATAAATAATTTATTATGTAAATAGCTATTTAAACTAAATGACAAATGATTGTAATTTATTACGAACATTGTATGTGTAACCATAGATGCACTGCCAGTCTGACTCCAATAGAATAACCAAGGTCTGAATCAATAAATGATGGTGAGAGATGTTGTTGATGGACATGTCTTCCATTTTGGAGACTGATGTTAGCCAACTTGGCCTCAAATGAAAGAGAAATAATTTTCAATCTACATATCCGTTCTGTTTTGTTAGCAGATTGCCTACTTTTGTTTGCAGACCAGCATGAGTTCCTGATGACAGCTGACTCACACATACTGTAAACCAAGAAATATCAAGTAAAATGATGTTTGGCAGCAAAGTAACTAAAACATAACTATTTAAATATTGACACTTGACTTTTGTCATATGAGCAACAGCATATATTTTATGGGCGTTTTTCTTTTAATGATGAATCTAGAATGCTTAAGATCTTCTTGGTGCATGGTATTTTATCCACTGTGGAGATGTCTTCAACATAGTGGGTGTCAAAAGTGGCATGGAAGTGACACAGACATTTTTTGCCAAAGTTGTTAAAAGTGAAGTACAACCAAGGAGTCCCCTGCTGCATGCACAACAGTGATACTGCTGGGCTTCTGTAAACTCTGTTAGAGGCAGAAGCAGGGGGACAAGGTGGGTTGCTCTGGGGATTTGCTGAAGGCTGAAGAGAGCTGGAGGTGCCTTTGCAGTAGGGCATCCTGACAGCAGCAAAGAAGATGCCAGCTCATTGTGCAGATTGCCTCTGATTTCTATTAGGTGCAGTGCCAGCTTACCAGAGCTGTCCGGTGTCACAAAGCTGCCCAGACTTTCCTTTGCTTGCCCTTCGCTTCTGTTACACATCCTGTGATGTGCTTTCCAGCTCAGCCCAGGTTTTTCAAAGCTTGATTGTGCAACAGGTGCAGCAGCATCCAAGTTAGGGGGAATTGAGGATCGCCCACAGCTGCTCAGACCAGCCACCAAACCAGTGGGGTTCTCTAGCAAATGATCCAGTATTGCTTCAGAGATAGAAAAGATATGCAGAAAGAATAAAGTGTAACAAACCTAGTGCCTCCTATTTCAATAGGATCTGCTGTTTAGATACAGCTAATGTATGTAAGGATACGTTTCCAAAGCACTGAGGGGAAAAAAGAAGAGACCAAACAGTTTTCTCATCTGTATAAGGAAAGGAAGATACATTATGCCTTATGTGTAATATTAAAAAGAAAAATGCCCTTAAATACCTGTTACTAGCATTATGCTTTTATAGATTGTATGTATTCTTAAACTTTGTTATTTTATTAACATTGTTACACAGAAATTATTAAAGACAGATTTAAACAGATAGAGAAGTTTCATACTTGGTTAAACACAAAAGTTTACTGAACTCTATTTTTAGTTCATGAACAGGGAAAGCAGTCATGTAGATTTGAACTGAAGAGCCAAGCTTCTTAATATGCCTAAGAAATTATTTCTCACTTGGAGCTGTTGTAGGAAAATTATTTTAACTAAACTGGTTTTTGATGGGAGTTAGATTCAGTGACATGGAAAATTAGTTAATTTATTTCAGTTTTACCAGATTATTAATTTCAGTATTTTAAAGTTTTATTCTGACATTTCAAAGAAATTGAAGTTCCTTTCAATTTGAATATCAAGACTTTTAATAAAATGAATGTCCACATTCAAAATAATATTTGTGATTTGTCAAAAAGTTGAATATTCTGTTTGGTTTTGAGTTGATTAAAGTTGAAATTTTGCCAGGCAACTAACCAGCCAACCAAGGAAACCAATTAGTTGCACATGCTTAATTTGGAAGTGTAGCAGGAAAACTGTTTGATACATAGCTCAGTGGTACAGCAAAGAATAAATGCTAATGAAGGTAGTAAAGTTTACTCTCTTCTCACATGCTTCACACATGCTTGTTGACTTTCCTGTTACACCACTGACATATTTCTCCACTATAGAAATCATAGCATATATATCATACTCCCTTAAAATTGCACGTCAGTTTTCCAAACTTTTTTTCTTGTAAATATCAGTGTGGAGGGTGTAACTGTGTAACCACAACCACCAAAATGATGTCAGATTAAGTTAGTCTTGAGCCTAAGACCATCAATACTGTATTAGGATAATTGTCTCAGAAGATAGAGGCTTCAAAGAGCTACTGATAAAGTAAAAGATCTGTTGCTGTTCTGAGCCAGGACTACTGTTCTTTCATTTCCTAATAGGACTCAATAGTAACTGATTAAATGGATCTCAATAATTAGTACTTTATTGTCAAGAGCTCAAACAGCTTTACTGAGAGTGGAGTTCAACCAGTGAAAACAGCTTCCAAAAAAAAAACCTCCTGTATTCAACTATTTTCCTAACTGCTGTAGATTCTATGCTACTGTATCTTTTAGTTAAAAAAATATTTTCAAGTACACTATTGAATTTCAAAACAATTAAAAAAAATGTGCTTTCTATGCTCTGATCATTTTTGCTATTCTCAGCCTCTGTAAGTGGTTTATATATAATGATTTTGTTTAAGTTTAAAAATCTCAGGCAATTCTAAAATATCTGGTGGGGATAGCAAGCATTTCTGGTTATTATTAATGCTGATGCACACAGATTTTATCACATTTGAGAACTATACTTTGGGCTATACTGTGCTTCTGGCCTGCTATGAGAAGGAGAGTAGAAGTGAAAGCCCTTGAAGAGGAACATTGGCATGTCTCAAAGAGGCGCTATTTTTCATCTTACTCCTTGTTTATGCTTGGAGATACAAAATCACAGCGTTCCTTTGTAAGGGAGCTTTTTAAGCAGCACCATTCTGCCTGAACTGTGAGCAAGCAGCCTACCAGCTACTCTATGGTGTAAAAGCTGCCATGACAGCGTAGGCTCTCCAATGTCTGTCATCCTTGAGTATCACACAGCCTGGGCACCCCAGGAACAGAAACAAGATCAAGCATAGATTAGAAATCATAGTTCCTACTATGTCAAGTTTGCCACAGTTAGGCTTATCTGTAAGTGCCATTTTTTTCTGAGGATACATTTTAAGTGTATAGAGTGTATAGTTGAACAAAAGACAAGGTTTTAGTCATTGCTTCTGCTATTATTGTTTTTTGCCCACCCAAAAAGGAAACTAAACTTTACTGCAACTGCTTTTTGTTTCCGTGAAAACTACAGCATGTTCATCTTCACATGATTTAGGAAGATATGATAAGAGCTGCATATAAAAACACTGCTCTCTCTTTCTCTTGCTTCTAATGTCAATATGCTATGTGAGGGAGGAAGCTGGGAGGAAATTGAAGTTTTCCTCTGAAAGATCATAAATCTAGATCTGTTACTCATTAATGAACTCCCTATAGCTCTTAATTGCCAGTAGATTTAGCCCAGCTCAGGACCAGACTCTCTCACTCTCTCACTCTCCCCGCCCTTCGAGGGAATAGGGAGAGATAATATACGAAAAAAGGTTCAATGTTTGAGATAAGGACAGGGAGAGAGCCTTGTTACAGGCAAAACAGACTTGACCAGGGGAAAACTATTTGTTTATTATTAAAACCAAAGCAGGATAATGAGAAAGAGAACAAAATAACTTCCCCCCTCACCTCCCTCTTCCCAAGCTTAACATTATCTCTACTACCTTCCCCGCCCTGAGAAGCACAGGGGGAATAGGGCATGGGGGTTATGGTCAGTTCGTCACTTATCACTTTACGCCGCTCCTTCCTCCTTGGGACAAGAACTCCTCACATTCCTCCCCTGCTCCATTGTGGGGTCCCTCCCATGGGCCACAGTCCTTCGTGAAACTGCTCCAGCATGTGTCATTTTTCGAGGGGGTGCAGTCCCTCCAGAACAGCTGCTCCAGTGGGCCCTCCACAGGCCACAACCTCCTTCAGACATCCGCCTGCCCTGGTGTGGGGTCCTCCACGGGCTGCAGGTGAATCTCTGCCCCTCCGTGGACTTCCATGGGCTGCAGGGGGACAACCTGCTCCACCATGGTTGTCACCACAGGCTGCAGGGGAATCTTGGCCAGGAGCCGCATTACTCCTCCCCCTCCTTCTTCACTGACCTTGGTGTTTGCAGCTGTTCCTCTCACAAGAAATTCTTCACAATCGGCTCAGGCAGATGCCTGTCAGGTTCTCTTCACATCTCATCTCCTCTCCACTTCTTGCAGCCAGGCTGAGCTGAGTCCGACCCAGCTGGAGGCCAGAGGGTGAGGCCTGCAAAGTCCACAAGGCTCACACCTCCGCCTCTCTGGCCCAGGTTCCAGCTTCTTCACATCTTCTCTCCTCTCTTTTTTTTTTTCCTCTTTTTCCCTTCTTAAATACGTTATCACAGAGGCGTTATCACGGGACATTCTGCTACCAATTGGCTTGGCCTTGGCCAGCAGCAGGTCTGCCCTAGGCCCGGCCAAGTCCACTGGACAAAAGGGAAACAACTTCTAGCAGCTTCTTACAGAAGCTGCCACCATAGCCCCTCTCACTAAACAAAACCAGAACAGCTGAGTAGAAAAAGCATATGGTAGAGAGTCAGGAAGGCATGCTGGCAGCAGGCACTTACAGGTGACCAGTGCACTCTCTCCTTTAGCTTGCTAAGGTGCCTGATAGCCATATTGAAAAGGTAGAAAACATTTGATGGAACTAAGCCCACTTGGTCTGCATTGGTTGTCAAATTAGTTCAAAACCAGAAGTATTTTCCACTTAGGGCATTTCCAGAGGAAAAAAAACCCTCTGCCTGCTAGGATTGGTTTGGTGATGAAGCTTGCTATCTCATTGCTGTATCAGCTGCTGGATTTGTGAGACCTGGCACTTAGCCTGTGGTCCTCTTTGTGGAAGCTGCTGAAAGAAATCATCGTAAAAACAAAGCAGTTTTGTACAGACTCACACATCTCAGCCAAAAAACCCCAGAGTTTCAGGCTGTAAGTAGCTATTTAAATAAACTGTATATTATCCACAATTTTAAAAGCCCACAGGGAATTACAGCCTCGGTGCCTGTGAGAAGTCTGTTTGGAATGGCTAAAATGCCAAAGGATGATCTTACCTGGGATGTAGATGGAGACACTGTATTTTTGCGTTTTGATAAGAGGTACTGAAATAACTTGAACAGAAACAAACAAACAAGAGAGGATGAAGTGCAGAATGACACAAGGTAACACAGGTTTTTTTTGTTTAAGTAACCATTTGAATCTAACAGAGCTGCTATTGGCAAGACAATGGAAAAATAGATTTTTCCCAAATGTCTTATCTCATCCAGCGGGTACAGGCTGGAACAACTAAAATTCCTAACCCAAACAAACATGATCTGTTCTTGAAGGCAGAGCAGTTAATTGGTTTTCACATCAGTACTTTTCAGCAATGACAGTGAGAACTCTGCTGTATCACACTTGGTTTTATGCCCAGCAGCAGGGAAGGAAGAGTTATGGGAAAACCCTGTATCTCATGTACTTGATGATATCGAAATTGCTGCTATGATGGAGGCATGTATGAAACAGCACTCAGCAACGTGTATGCTCCCTGCCTGAGGACAGTGGGTGCTGCCCAACCTCCAGCGTGTGACAGCCGTGGGGTGAGTAGAAAGACACAAGCAGAATTCACCTAGTGCCTCATCTGAAAAGTAACAAACTCTGTGCTTTGTTTTAATCAAGGGCTTAATGCTAAGTCATACAATGACTACTAGAGTGTCTAAGGCATACTTTTTTTTTTTTTTTAATGAAGAGAGACATATAGAAAAGATGAAACAGTCAAATACTTTGAAGGATCTTGCAACCTGGACAGCTAGGGGCTCCAGGCTCTGTCCTTCTGTACAGGGGTGAGCTTAGTTGTTCTGGAGGAACCAGATGAGCAGGCTGCCTTGAAATGCCAACATTTTGTTATTTTCACTTTTGTCCATACTCAAAACACATCATATTCACCCAACTGATAAATTACCTTAAGAAGTTGGAGCTGTAGCAACAATCAACCTGACCACCTCTTCAGGACAAAGAACCGTGTCTGGTTTATCTGAATGAAATCAATTTAATTGCTTAGCAGAAGGATAGGACATACAGGTGTTACAAAGAAAGTGGATATCTTGAATGCATGGCGTGCCTCATGTTTGCTTTTCACCTGCAGCATAGATGTAGCCTTTGATTTCTACTTCTATCTCAGCTGTGATCACATCAGTTTCATCCTCTCATTCCCATTCACCATCCCGCTTACCCTTTGTTTCCATTATGAATGCAGCTGAGGTATTGTTTTAGTGTTGAATAACAGTTTTAGTCTGTTTAGAAGCTTCTGCTTCTTCATTCTTTGACTTCCAGAACTTTATACTCTCTTTTGCAACTACTAATTTATCTTGGTTTTTCTTTTTCTCATTTGACCCTTGTAAGTCTTGAGCTCTAAGTCCCAGCCATTTGCCAGCAAGCCTTTTTCTGCTCCTTAGGCTCTTTTCTTGGATCTCACATCTGTTTTGGGGGAGAAGAGGATGAAGGGAACAGGAATGAAGGCAGAGGAGAGGAAGACCTCAGGCTTTGCCGAAAGTTTTTTTCCTTTTGCTTCACATACAGATTAATTCTGTACTGATCAGTGTAGGTAGTTGACTAAAATGGATTAAAGCAGAATACAATCAGAAGAAAACAACAAAACAAAACAAAACAAAAATATAGGAATAGCAGAATGTGTGATTATTGGTTGCTCAGTTCTGATTTATCCCTGCTCACAATACTGCATCTACGTTTAATTTGCCATTACATGTTATCAGTCACACCTTTCAGAGTATACACTTCTTGCATTTAGTGATCTTAAACACTTTCTTTACCAGAACTATTTCTTAAATATATCTTTTTTTTTTTTTTTTGAGGATTCTTACAGTCTTTTTAGATGTGTCCTCATTTTAAAGAAAATGAAAAATAAATAAAAAAAAAGGATTAAAAATCTGAACTTTCATTGTTAAATAGCTAAGCTGTCTGGAAATAAATTTCCTTGCAAGGATTGCCTTCAGTTAAATACTGCTATCTGTTAGAACTGTCCATTAAATTTTAGTTGCTACAAGTGACCTTATCAACAGGCTGCTTTACATATATCTCAAAGATGGTTATACGTAAATAACCCTGTTGTGAAATGCAATGGTATAATTCATGATATGTGAAAAACAACCTTGTCGCTTTTACTCACTTAAAATACTCAAGTGTCCAAAATACTAGCTGAATAAAATCAGAAACTTGTATTAATTTGTGTAGCTTCTGAACCTTGATTGGTCTTTTGTGCGAACTGCTGTTCTGAATCCCAGTCGGCAAAGCAGCAGACATTTTTTTTCCATAGATGAAAACCAGAAGATGTCTGATGAAATTAATTATTACCTTGGAAGTATCTCATCCATGCTGAATTATCAAAGGCTTAATATCTTAATCCATGAATGTATGACTGTGAACAATACTTGATTGCCCAGCCCCCTTAGTTCCTCCCAAGATGCTAACATCAAGTTTGCTCCACTGTGACCGAGTTGCGCACAGGTTTCTAATCTATTTCATTTTCTAGGACTCCATGCCACTCTTTCTCATTTCTTTGTGTAGAAGTTGTTCTAGTAAATTTGATCAATAGGCTTCATCCTACTCTTTTCTCAAGAGCTTTTACTGTGTCACCTAAATATCGTAAGGTGTTACAGTCATCTTTCACTCCAGTGGCAGGTAGAGCACTGGGAGGTTTTTGAACAGCTCAGAAGAAAACCCCTCTGACTCCACTCACTTTTAGGAGGAGAAAAACACAGAGGGAACTCTGGCAAAGGTCACTGTAGAAGGTGTGCAAGTTTTTCAGCTGAGAAAACTGGAGGAAAAAAAAAAAAAAAGCTTCAATGACTGCACAGCAAAGATGTTGTAAGTATAGAAAAAAATGGAAATTTTACTATTGTTTATCTAAGTCTAATTTATTACTGATTCCACTCCTCTCTGTAGTTTCTTCTCTCTTAAAACTGACAAAATTCGGGTTAAAAATTAACTTTCCATTAAAATGAATAAGAAAGGGTCATTTAGTATCTCATATTTTTTTGTTCTATTTGAGGATTTAGTAAGACAACACGAGAAAATTCCTTTTCCTCTGCTGTAAAATTATATAGTACACAATACAATTGACTACAAAGCAACATCACATCTAGTCTAGAACATAAATGCTAAAAATATTTTTTTTTTGTTTACAGATTCTTAACACCATTTTCTAATTCACTGTTTTTCTTTAAGCTTTCTTAAACCATTTCACCCTCAGTTCCTCTGCTTGCCATCCTCTCTGATAAACTTGGAGATTTGGGTTTTTTCATAACTCTTTATTGAGCTATGTGGAAGAACTGAAAAAAATGGGATAGAAATCTCAGCTATTTTAGCTTGTTGAGGACTAAGATTTATATTCAGATTGATTTTTAGTTATAATGGAACTACAAGTCAATAATGAGGCCAGCAAAGTATGGTTTTAAAACAGCAGGATATTAAGAAATCTGTGTTAGACAGAGAACAATTTGGATCCAAGTATGAGACTGTTCTTTTGAAAAAAAAGAAGAGAGATTCAATATGATCAATGAACCAAAACTTTTACAATTGTTACTCTTTTAATTATCATAGAATTCATTAGCAATGACTAACTGGTTTATTAGTTTGTTTTATTTGGAAACAAACTCATGAATGCAGTTGTAGGTTGTGAAATTTAATTTGTGCTGGCATATAAAAGAAATCTTAAGCTTTTTCTTTGCAAGGCACATAGTCCTTTAGAAGAAGTCTCCTGAGCTTCATAAGCAAAATTCCTGCAAAATTACACTCCAGTAGAATGCAACACATGATAAATGTTTGAGTGACATCTGACTAAATTATAAAATTGATACTGGATTCTGAACACACTTCTGGACCAGGCAGAAATCAGCACAGTGATTGCATGCTACACAGTTACATGTTTCAGATCCATCTGGCAGGAAAAAAAAGTGCTTAATGTCAGGCTCTTGTGAGCAGTGTTTATCTCCCAACACATATATCCTATACAGGGTAACCTGGCAGGAAGGTGGTCCTTCCCATCCCCCTTCCATTTCTTAGTTGGACGTCAGTGATCCTCACAGACAGTAATTTTGGTATCTGTAAGTAAAGAACTTTCCTGTTTGATCTGAAAAAAAAACCACTTTTTAATAATTTATCTCCTATGTACCACTTAAATATGGAAATCATAAAGAAGTGAGTAAGGGAGGCCTTCAGAAGACCATACAATGCCGCCTTCTTTTTTTTTTGGATACAGGATCAAATATTCACGTATTGCCCTGGTCAGAAGTCTGTCAGACTTCAGTGTAGAAGGAGAGATGAAGGGAAAATGGGGAGCACGCATACCCAGACTCCTGTGAATGTGTTGTTGATGCCCAAAAGTAACCACTGTTCTCCTGTACCCTGGTAAAAGATTTCAAATTTCTACATTTTATGCAGCTTGAACACACATTTCAAATATACTGATTGAAGTGTTACTTTATTTTTTAATAATGGTATGCAAGTAAATATAACACTTTAATATACAAGCACTTTTATATGGACCTCCTTTGACTTCAGTTAAAGAACTTTGATTAGGTTTTTTTACTTGTGAAGAAATGCAGCCTCTTTCTGTCTTTGTCAGTATATAAACAGATATTACATTCGTCAGCCAACCATGCAATCTTCAGAATAAAACTCATAAACTTTGACTGCAATGGCCCAGTCTTCACTCATATACTGAGGCAAAAAAAGCACTCTCATCTGTCTGGATAAGCCAGTGAAATGAAGACCTGAAAAGAGCACTGAAAAACAGTCACTTGTTAGTCTCCCTGCTAGTGATCCCAACATATTTATTTGTTGTTTTTTTTTCTTTCTGCAGCAATTTTCCTGGCCCCTTCAGCAAGGGTTGATATATCTCCTTATTCTAAAGCTGTCTTTTAGAGTATCATTTAACACCATGGTTACAAAAACCCCAGAAGTATATTGTTTGTTTTAAGATTTATTTTAAATTTTCAAGTAATGTAAATTAATTTTCATATGTCATGAAGCTACTAAGTCAAACTTTAGCTGCATTAATTTCTGGATGTACACTCTACAGTGTACACTGGCAGGGACTAAATGATTTTTTGTGTTCCTAAGAACTTATATATTCTAGTTGCTCTGAATATATAAATAGAAAATAGAAAAAAAAAAGAAAACTACAAAAATAATAATAAAAAAAAATATTAGAGAGTTGAATGCTTGCTGCTTTTGTGGGGTCTATAGAAGACACATGCTGTTCAGTGTTTCCCAGGAAAGGGACATCAGCAGAGAGCACAGGTAACTCCTGCAGTGATAACAACCACCACAGAACCCTTGTCTGCAGGTCACGATGTTCCTTATCAAACTAAACAATGTTGCCTGTGCTGTTATTTGGGGGAAACACAGTCATAAGACCTTGAGCCTTTTTCAGGGTCACACAACAGTTATGGGCTAAGCTGAGAACACATTCAGCACAGGTGTGTACCCAGACATCTCACTAGCAGTCCAAGTACAGAAGGCTATCTGTGCTTTCCAGTACCTTATTGGGAAGTGATGCTAGTGCACTTCCTGGAGAACAATGCAGATGCCACAACAAAAATCAACAAAGACACGTTATGAGATTAATTGGCCATAGGCGTCATGTAGGTTTTTCTGGGCAAAATAATTCTCAGGGTATTGGATAATGAAGAAAGTGATTAATTCCTAGAGGATATCCAAATTTTCCATGTAAGATTTAGTGTGGGAAGACTTTGTTTCACATGCGTTGTTTGTTTTTGAAAAAAAAAAAATCAATTTAATAAATTTTATCTTTCCTTTTCCAGTATTTTTTTTTTAATCTTCCCTTTCCAATGTTTGCTACTGTGTACTATAGTACTGTAGGAGTACTCTTTACCTTCTCTTTTATTTTCCTGTACTTACTTCATCTAATTCTTCAACTGTAGAAAAGTTACAGATTGCTCAGAGAATGTAAGGGTGGAAGGGAAAAGTATCTTTTGCATCACTTATTATATTTGACCTGTGTTGATACAACTCATTTATGCATAACCCACTTTGTATCATTGTTTCTCCCTCCCCTGCCATACACTACTACATATGCAAAATTCTTCAAACAGCATTTTAAATAAGGCTTCTAGGACATATTTCATATTTCATATCTCAGGCTTGGACAACCTGTGATTTTTAAAACTGGAGATTTTTCATTCAGTCCTGGCATCTAATTTACTGGCATTTATATCTTTGTGGAAAGTATCTCTATTCCTTCTAGGAGCTCTAAAATGAGTGGGTTTTTAGTCTAGAACTGACTGCCTCACAACTGTGTGATAAATGTTTCCCTACACCTGAGGAACCAGACTACTGAACTGTTTAGATACCCAATTACAATACTTGCTATAACAGTATGTTTTAATTGTCACAACATTTACTTTTCTAATGGTACTAATGATTTCAAATCTGGACATGTTCTGAACGTATAGTAAAACATACTACAAAACCACTAATTTGAAAACATAAAGAAGAGGTTTATCATATGGTAAATCTAATGTCATATTATTCTGCAGCCAAATTTCATTTATTTATCAAGAAAACCTAAGTGAAATGTGAGGTCAAATATTATGAAATATGCAGGAAATGCAGGTGGCAACCAGTCATGATGCTTGCCTTGTTATTTCTGTTCTGGCAGAAAACTTTTCATTTAAAAACATAAAATCAGCAACCTCAAAACTTTCTGCAAACATGAATGTGTTTTATGTAAGTGTTTACAAAGATATCGATCAGTTTCAATGTAATGTAGTCAATTTTTAATAACAAGGAGGATTTCTTGCTATTATAATGCAGTCCATGGGGATAACATCTCTTCTTTCACAGCAGATATCCACTGGCAGTCAAGAGCACTCACCCAGGACATAAGAGAGCTAAGGCTCTTCTTAAACACAGACTAGACACCTTGGCACATCAATAATGGAAGTAGCAATTCCATTAATTAGTCACCCTCAGGGTTATTTTGGCAGAAGTTTTATCACTCTCAGTTTCTTTTATTGAAGCTTTCATCCATAAGCTAAATATTCATTGGTCTAAATGGAGAAAGTGTGATTTGCTCTGTTACCTAGTAGTTACATCACTCATCAGCAATTCAGGAAACCAAAGTTCAAGTTCTTGTTCTGGTTAATGCATATGTGACAAACTGGTTTTGGATAAAAAATGCAAACCTTGAAAAACATAGTAGATCTTAATGGACCACTGTCAAGTCCATTGCTGGTTTGACAACATACCACTTTCTACATCCTCAGAGGAAGCCCCTGGGCAAAGGACAAAGGGTGAGCTCTAAACCTCACCTCACTGAGTGTAGGCCACCTGCAGTAGTCTACACTTGACTTACTGAATGCCGCCTTTCTCTCTGAAAGTCAAACTGTTAGCTTATCACCTATCTTCAGTACTTTCTGCAATGAAACAGGTTTGTTTTTTTTTCTTTTTTTTTCCCCCAGTGTGAAATATGAGAAATTAGACCAGTGTGGTGCTCATAGCAATGAACTAACAGAAAGTTTTCTATCATCAAATTTAATAAGACTTCCAAGCAGGATTTTCTCCTTTCCTTGAACTTAAACAAACAAACCAAAAAAGAAGACATTTTGAAATGTTCAAATTTCATCTTTTCTGATATTCAGATTTACATTCAAATCATGACACTGACTTTAGAACCCTATACTTAGTATTTTGTTTGAATTTTGATTCTCTAGAGTTCAGACTTAGAAAAGAAAAGAAGGGATGTAGGAGAGGTAAGACTTACAAACAGACAAGTTCTTCCAGCAACTAAGACTTCTTGAAAATCATCAGATATTGCCAAGTTTATGGTAAAGTTATCAAACTTCATCAATGTCATGGATTCTGAGTGACAGATTTTCAAGGTCAAAAAAAAAAAAATCTTACATATTTATCACAAACACTTATGACTTAAGAATTCACCTGAGGAATTGTTGAATGTTTTCTTACTGGAACAGAATGATGCTCAAGCTAAAGGTGTTGGGGAAAAAAAAAAAAAAAGATGAAACAATATGGGGATTAAACATTATTAACAGCTTTCAAGTATAAGAGAGTTAAATTTTACCTAGGCCATACTTTTAAGATTAGGCATAGCAAAATTTTTCAGTTTGCAGAATTCAAGAATATGTATTGTTACACATGTATCACTACATTACAGTATCTTTTCAAATATGTCCATCTAATCCTCTGCTTTTCTCATGCAGAGATGGAGCTTAAGTTTTATTGACTCTCTTTTTCCCGGCATAGAAGGGACAGCATAAAATTGTCAAGTAATAGATAAACAAAAACTTGCTTGTATGTAAGTGAATCCTTATCCAATACTTTCTAAGGAGAACAAGGTAACAAATGTTGGGATGCAAAAGTATTTGTGGGAGCTCAGGTGTGTTGCAGAAACCTTCTGAAGGAACAGCTCTGGTATCTTACATCAAGAGGCTGTAGCACAACCTTGTAAAGCACCCTTCAGTTCACGTCTGCTGCAAACTGTTTCAGGCCTTGCAGAAACTGTAGTGTGCTGGAACAGTTCCTACTCTACTTTCCCCTTTTCTTACTGGTCTAGTGCCTATGAGAAGGTGGCAGCACCCAAAACTGCAACTCTGAGAGCCCTTTTACAAATAGAATCTCTGGAAATAAAGGTGTAGCAGAACCAACCTAGAGAAACCACCAGCATCCCAGGAAACACAGAGAACATAAACCAACAATTGCTTCCTCTGAGAATTTTTGGTTTTATTCTTTTACTATATGTCTGGGTGAAATTATGAGCAGGTCAAAGTCTAAAATGCTTAAGAATATTTCTCTAATAGAGGATTATAGCTATCTGCTATGAATGAAAAAATGTTCACTTTTACTTTTTCCTGAGTAAATTGCAATTTCTGAAAATCAGTGTTTGATCAAACATGCGAACTGAGAAAATAGCCTTTCTCCTTTTGAAGAAAATTCAAAGCACTGAAATAATGATGTGCTAAGCAATAGAAGTGGCATTTTTCTCAAACACTACATCTTGCAGGCTGTAATTTTCAGCCTGCTTAGGGACTCTTGATCACGCAAACTAAATTGAACCATTGCATGAACAATTTAAAAGGTATGGATGCTTTTACCAAGGACTGAGTACTCCAGCTGAAACACTCCAAATTAGTTCACTTTGTCATCAGCATCCTGTTTACCTGCAAAACATTACATGCTTATTTGCATTGTCAAGTGAAACAAGGATTGTACTGGAAAGAGTCTGGGGCAAAAGATGGAAACAAAAGAGATTCTGCATTATTTTTAAAAGTAACAAAAGATACATCTGCAAGTAGATCTGCCTCCATGGCCAGAAGTGTGGAATATATCAAGTACTACCAGAAGATGTCCAAATGCACAGTGGCTCACTCACTGAACCAGGACCCTCCTCTTACATCCCAACTCAGTGACGAAATCCAGTGAGATAATCTTACTGTTAAAAATTTTCCTTCATTAGAGTTCCTATTTACCATATACAATACTAGGGTACAGTAGTACCCTAGTACAGCTAGGGGGAAAAAAAAAAAAACAACAACAACAACAAAAACCAAACCACAAAAACCAAACCACAACCCACATCTGTTAATCGCCTGTGTTTGGACATAAGGAAACTAAAGCAAGGGTTGAGTGTTTGTTATCTTGTACCTTTTTTATCTTCACTGGCTCTGTTTCTGTTTATTAATGGTATGTTGGTTTCACTAGTGCTACTTAGAAGCTGGGAGAGCTTCCACATCTTTGGGTCCATGGACTGCCAACACAGCGCCCCGTCCTGGGTGGATGCTTGCTTGATGTGCGAGCAAAACAACACTAACCGAGTGATAGGAAGTATGCAGCAGGATACCTGTGTAACTGGTCATAAAGGTCATAACCATGTAAAGGACAAAACCTTTGATTTAGCAGCATAAAGTCTTCTCTATTAATGGTCAGAAAAAACAAGTCAGAAACAATGGGAGTCTCCTCAGAAGATGGGACTCTTTGACTTCTTGCAATATTTTGGATGCAAATAAACAATATTTAGTAATAATAAAGTATAGACTCTTATTGCCCATGAATATATTGGCTATGCAACAACGAGAACTAAAGTGAATCTATATTTCTGAAAAATGTATTATGTTTTAACTACATCTGTTGAAATGAGGGAGAACTCCAAGTTAAAAACAAAGCAAAGCAAAATGAATCAGCTTTAGTAAGCTAATCAAAACAGCTTTAGCTTATACACCAATGCATTCTTGACTCATAAATGAAAATCCTAAGCAGACCTTTTGGCTGGCAAATAATTTCAGTTTGTAAGGAATTTGACTGATACAATTGTGGAAATTAAACGCGCTGCACAGTAACACACAGTGGAGCATATCATTACTTGGAGCGAAAGGTAAACACAGTAATGCTTACATTGCCAGAGCACCAATTTATGCCTAAATTCAGCAGAGTATTCCATGCAAAACTAAAACTTTGGATGTTGCTAAACATGTAAGTAACAGAAATAATAATCTCTTCCCTTGCTGCTTTTTAGAGAGTAGTTTGCTTCAACACATTTGCATTCTGCTTGGATCTCCCAAGTCAGCCCCAAGGTAGCCTGAAGGATCACGCCTTCAGGGATTCAGGGCCAAGAGAGGCGCAGGGTCTTCTTCTACTTTGTTGCCATGGCACCTGGAAAATAATTGGCACACTATCACAAATGGTGGTTTTCAGCAGCTGTGGCAAGCAAGGATTATAGCCTTAGCAGAAATATCTTTTCCCCAACTGAAATTTTCCAGAGGGCTTCACAGTGCATGAGCAATATTGAAATGTGGGCTCAGGGATAAGAGAGATACCTCATGTTTTCATCTGGAGTGACAAAACTACTTCTGACATGTAAGAGAGCAGGGAGCAGGCTCTCAGATCGCTTCTTTTTCCTGAATTATGATACCCAGTGGTCACCACTGACATCTTCCACGAGTTCAGTTGTTCAAGTGAACACAAAATCTATTAGTGGACCTGTTTTGTAAAGGAATATTTTGCTCCCTGTTCCACAATGGTTCTTCAGAAACTGTTTTTTTTGAACTTAGATTGCTTCAATTTGACCATTCATGTAGAAACTGTACCAAAGACTTCTCTACCATCTTAGAGCTGATTGAAATTCTAAGAAACTGAAACAGTTGTTACTTTGGTCCAATATGGGTAATTATCCAAAGCTCAGTTATTGATGTAAAATTAACACAGGCTTCTTGGAACTGATAAATTTCAATTGAACAAATTTTCATGTGGAAAATCCTGAAAAAAAAATAAGCTCTCTAGTTAAAGCCTAGATAAGAACATAATACAAATAATCATTCAGCTTATACATCCATTTTGTTCCCTAATCTTTTAGTTTAGGTTTTGCAGTGATTTTGTAAATTGTAAATTCTTTGGAACTAGAGTCATATTATGTGTGTACATGTTCTGACATTATTTTCATAGTAACTAAACCTGAATTTTAGTCTTGACTAGATTTTCAGGAAAACCTATCATCAGCTCCCATCTCTCTATTAGAGAGTTCTGCTTCCCCATTAGAAGATCAGTCAAGACTGGAATAATTATGTAGTCTGAAGCACATTAGTGATCATAGTTCAAAATGTAATTTCATATCTTCCCCCCTTGCTGTCCCTCTTCTTGAGCTCTGACCAGAGAAACTGCAGAAGAATGGAAGGGATGTGGGAGGGAATTAATCAACTCTGGTCTGCTTCTATTGTGCTGTTTTAATGACAGGTTCGCCTTCGGTGTTCCTCTGGGGAACAGAGCAAGACGCCACAGGATCAAGTGAAATAAAGTGGTAGTACAAAATACGTTGGAAAAAGATAGCTCATGGACTAAAGCTAGAATAAACTAAATGACGGGGGAGCAGAAAGGTGGATTTGGAGAGAAAAGAGAAAAGTGGACCAGATAAAACTTAGCACAACCTGAGAAAGCGAACAGTAAATTTAAAGGTGCAGCAATTGCTATCGAAAAAGCAATGATTAAAAATGAGAAGACTATCTTGTCAGAGAACAGAAGCAGAAAATGATGTGGTGTCTAAGAAGATGAAGGACAAAGATTTGCAGGGAGAGAGAACGCAGGAGTAAGAAAAATAACAACAAAAAGAGTGAGAATCAAGAACATCTCTGAAGAAATGGAAAGCAAAATAAAAGATGCCAAAGAACTGGAGATGGCAAACATCAGCCTTCCAGTACCTAAAGGGGGCTTATAAGAAAGACAGGCAGAAACTCTTTAGCAGATTCTGCTGTGACAGGACAAGGGGTAATGGTTTTAAAATAGAAGAAGGTAGATTCAGACTGGATATAAAGAAAAAAAATTTTTTATAGTGAGTGTGGTGGAACACTGGAACACGTTGTCTAGAGAGGTGGTAGATGCTCCATCCCTGGAAACATTCAAGGCCAGGTTGGAGAGGGCTCTGAGCAACCTGATCTGGTTGGAGATGTCCCTGTTCCTTGCAGGGGGGGTTGGACTAGATGACCTTTAAATGTTCCTTCTGACCCTAACTATTCTATGATTCTGTGAAAAATAAGCTAGTGTCAAGAAGTAAATGAACATATAGGCAATTAAAAAGAAGAGTTTTCATAGATAGAAATAAAAGTATGAAATAAATGAAATATATAAGCACATATATAAAGAAAGACCACAAAAGATGATGTATTTGTGCCATATGAGTATGACTTAAGTTTAACCCTAAGAACAGGTAGTAGTTTTCGCACTGCTGGTCTTGCATTTGCAGAATAAAGATATTAATATATTATACTAAGGCAAACACATTTCACAGTGAAAAAGTATGTATCCATAATAGAAATAGACTTGATGTCTAGATCGTCTGGGGAGAGAGGTTGAGATAGTTTGTTTTCCATGCTTCATTGCACTCCCTTTTTTGAAAAAGGGACCTACGGCTTTATTCTGTCATTTTGATACATGCAGAGTAGTACCATGACCTGCAAGTGATTTCAGTGAAATCAATAGGACTGTCTGCTGAGCAAGGACTTGATTGCTGCTTTGCCCAGGGTCAACAGAATTCCCATTGCTTACAGTGAAAACAGGTCAGGCAGTAAGATAATAGTTGTGAAAAAGAATGACAGAATCGCTTACTATACGTAATAAGTACATGCACTGGAATAGGTGCACAGCAACATACTATGTTATATATTACTGTAAAATATTAAGAGCTCTTAGGAGTATTTCCCATTTCCACCACCAAGTGCAGATTAAAATTACTACAAAACAAAGGGATATAAAATGAATGCCTTAATTTTCAAAAATATTGCATTAATTATCACTAGCTAGATGTCCAAAAGGTATAATGAGGTCTTTTACATATCCTATTTAAAATCCAATATTATATAAATTAAATTCTCTATGAAAATTATCATTATTTTTATGAAAAACATCTATTACATAGTCAGTAGACTTTGGATTGGTCACATGCTTCATTTATTTTAATACAGCATAACTAGATAGAATGGGTAATGAGGATTGGCAGCTGTAATGTACTTAATTAAATTCTCTTCCATAGCTAGCTAATAGGCTTCCACCACCTTGAAATTCTTAGATGACTAAATGTCCATTCAATAAAGATGTCTGAAATGTAAACAATAGTCCATTGCCAACCTTTTTACAGTTTTGACCCTTCTAGACTTCGAGTATCTTCTGTTTGATATGGATAAAAAAGAAATAGTCTCTGATGTAACGTCCTCAAAAAAAAATAATGGGAATTTTCTCAGAACTGGTTTCACTGCCCTGGACTGAGTGAGAATATTCATTTGATTCATCTGTAACTTTCTTTTCACTTGATTCAGCAAGTTGAATATCAAGAGAGTGGAGAGAATGTTTCCTTTTTTTTTACTGAAGCTCACTTTTTATTATACTTAGGCATTAATCTCTTAATATTTCTGAGGTTCATTTCTGAGCACGCAAACTCACTAAAGGCTTGAAGTTTTGATAGCGAATTATCAAATTACATTTGTACCCAAAAGATAGGTTTGTTAAACCTAACTTTCAGAGTGCACCTCTAGGGGAAAAAAAAACCTATAGGTCACTCAAGAAACAAAGCAAGTAGATATGTAATAATGAAACTAGATCATTCATATTGTATGCCTAAACAATAAAAGAAGACTGTGAAGAGTAGATAAACATGTGTGTAGACTTATAACAGCTGGTAGTTTTCTGACTATTCAAATTAATTGTCTTTCAGTATCCACAGTATTAAATATTGAAACATGTTTTTAGTTAGCATGACTAAAAAATTGCACAAAAGGGAACATTTGGAACAACGAAGTGAGAGGAGAAAAATTAGAACCAGTAACAAGAAGATAAATTTTACTATCATATTACTCATTCCTTTCACAAAATGCCTCCTGCTGAACTCCATGCTGTTGAAAATCTATCCAGGTTCATGTTTGCTAACTGACAAAAAATATCACACAAGGATCCTCTTTCCAGACAGATCTTTCCTAAATGTGTCTTCTCTATCTATGAATAATTTTATTTTACAGTTGTTTTGCTTGCAATGAGCCAACACACTATGGAGACGTATCCATGAGTGAAAATAGCTCCATATATCTTCATATATGACTACAGTCATGCAGAAAATAGCAATCAGTCACAATAAATCTAGTAAAAGAAATAATCTCGGAAATAAATGTAGTGCTATGAATTTTGTCACACTGTCTGGGTTTGTGATTCAGTAGGATTTCACAAATTGAATAAGCTGGGGCCTAGTATAATAAAGTTGCATGCTTACAGTTTCATTTACCAAATCCATCATGCAGGCTTCCCATCTCTCCATTCTGCCACCCCAAAGGCACCAACCTCTTGAGCATACAGGGAGCTAGTTACCTGCCTACAACATGTTATATGTTCTTGTCGTCTCTGTAATACACCTACCAACAGAAAAGATGAAGCAACCAAGCAAACTTTTGACCAAGTCTTCATTCAATTCTGAATAAACATTATTGTTATTTTTAATAAGGAGAGTAAGTGGAAGTGAGGCTGTTTTCAGTTTATCACAAGAGTGCTGCAAGCCAGGGTGGTTGTAGTGGTGATGTCCTGGTTAATCAAGGTATCAGATCCCCAGAGCACTCCCACCACTATCACTAGGGTTTCACTCAAACCCTCTCCTCAGTATCCAGCTGGAAAACAACATTGAGTGCCCTTAATTTTGCAGCAGTAATTAGATAATTCATTCTTGAGGACAAACTTGTTTCAAGCCAAGTGCTAGATGCAGTATTCTAATGTAGAACAGATGCATGAACTCCCCCAACCATATTCTGTGTGAAGTCAAAATGGCCAGATACAAGGTCCTGCACATGGGTCACAGCAATCCCAAGCACAAATACAGGCTGAGTGGAGAATGGATTGAGAGCAGCCCTGAGGAGAAGGACTTAAGGGTACTGGTGGATGAGAAGCTGGACATGAGCTGGCAACGTGCACTTGCAGCCCAGAAAGCCAACTGCATCCTGGGCTGCATCAAAAGAAGCGGAGGTCAGGGAAGGTGATTTTGCCCCTCTGCTCTGCTCTTGTGAGACCCCACCTGGAGTACTGTATCCAGCTCTGGAGCCCCCAGCATAAGAAGGACATGGACCTGTTGGACGGAGTCCAGAGGAGGGCCATGGAGATGATCAGAAGGCTGGAGCACGTCTCCTATGAGGACAGGCTGAGAGAGTTGGGGCTGTTCAGCCTGGAGAAGAGGAGGCTCCGGGGAGACCTGATAGTGGTCTTCCAGTACCTCAAGGGCGCCTTCAGGAAGGATGGGGAGAGGCTGTTCAGTAGGGCCTGTTGTGATAGGACAAGGGGTAATGGTTTTAAAATAGAAGAAGGTAGATTCAGACTGGATATAAGGAAAAATTTTTTTCTAGTGAGTGTGGTGGAACACTGGAGCCCAGAGAGGTGATGCATGCCCCATCCCTGGAAACATTCAAGGCCAGGTTGGACAGGGCTCTGAGCAACCTGATCTAGTTGGAGATGTCCCTGCTCCTTTCAGAGGAGTTGAACTAGATGACCATGGGGAGAGGTTGTTCAGTAGGGCCTGTTGTGATAAGACAAGGGGTAATGGGTTTAAATTAGAGGGAGGTAGATTTAGATTAGATACTAGAAAAAAATTTTTTACAGTGAGAGTTATAGAGCACTGGAACAGGTTGCCCAGAGAGGTCGTGGATGCCCCATCCCTGGAAACATCCAAGGCCAGGCTGGATGAGGCTCTGAGCAACCTGATCTAGTCAGGGATGTCCCTGCTTCTTGCAGGGGGGTTGGACTAGATGACCTTTGAAGGTCCCTTCCAACTCTAACTATTCTGTGATTCTATGATTCTATGTATACTACAAGATTATATCTTTTTTTTTGTAGCTCTGCAGTAGCTCACACATGGTCCTGAAGTGGTGTAGGTTTTGTAGACTGTTTCTGTGTTATAAATAAAATATCCATGTGGGGATTACAGAAGAAAAGAAATCCCAGTATTTATCAACATCTCTTCCACAAGGTCCTTGAAGATACTTATGTATCTAAGTCCTGTTATAAACACACTAAATCCACTGCAAAGACTAGAAAAGCTATGAAGCAAATATGAAGGTGAAAAAATCAGAGTATATTTGAGACAAATGATCATTTAGGTTGATGCATTTGCACTGTGTTGGCTTAGTGCCTACGGCTGGATTCCACAAAGGACAGAGTATGCTGAGGAGCTGTTTTAATAAGCTGACTCTCCAAATGCATCTTCAGCTCTTTGTAGCTCATCCCAGAACTCATATAGAAAAGGCTGTTACTAGCAAATCTGATGCCCTTTGTAACCAGCACCATTCCTAATACTAACTTACATAGCTATCAAAATATATTCTATTAGACCTGCTTTAGCTAAAGAGGAGTCATTTTGGAGAGAAAAAAACTTTAGGAACTAACTTTATAAATTAAACCCAACCTCAAACTTTCATAATGTATTTTATAAATCACATCAAAATGTTCAAATCAGTGTATATTTTTGGAAATTAAAGACAATGATGTGGTAGAAGTTAATTACCTATTAACACCAGTTAGCCTCATTTAAAACATTGATGTCTGATAGTTCCCATTCATTGCTCAGGGATGGAATTCAATATATAATGAGATACTGTGATGGGTTATGTGAGCCATTGGAGGCTATTAGTTATGTATTTTTTTCCAAGGCCTGATATCTCTGTAAATACAGTCTCTGCATTTTGTCATGCATGTTAGATCAACATGTGAATGAGCTGCTTCTGAAAACCAGCCCATTTGCTTCTGGAAGAGATTCAGAAAGTGTCATTAATCCTCTCTCTGCAGTACAATCATTTGGTACTCCAGTATGGCACTAAAGCTACTAGACCTCATGGAAACAGAAAAAATTAAGGTTATTATCACTTGGAACTATTACAAGTCGGAGAGTGGAAATTATTTGTAGCACGCTGTGATATCCACAGATTCTCCCAGATTTCATTTACTCTACCATCCATTGTTTCTACATGATATAACATTATTAATTTACCTAGATTTTTGTTCTAGAACAAATCATACCAGTAGGAGACTGGTCCCATTGAATTCATTGGAAATATTTACATTGTTTGATTTAAGAGAGCCTGGGTTTCTTGCTTCATGTTTAGTAGCACTTTGCCATTTTGCTGCCAAAAAACCCAGACATATTTCACTTGCCAATTTCTAGCTTTTAAGACTAAAATGTTTACAATACTGATATTAATTTATGGTTTGACACCCCGATTTTCATACACATGTTGCAATCATTCTTATTTAGATCCTGTAAGAAAATTAACTTCATTTCTCTCCTTGTGTGATGCTTTCAATGACTGTATTAAATCATTTCACATTGTAAAGACACTTCAAAAAAAAAAAAAAAAACCGAAAAACCAACACAGAGGAACTTGTCTTTAAATGTTTCAAAATTCAGTAAACAACAATAATCCAATCAGGAATATTAGCCAACTGGCAAAGCAGCATCCTTCATTGTGCTTCATGACAACCTTGCAGCAACTTGACTAGCTCTTTAAGAAATCTTTCTGTCCTCCTGGAGTAATTTCATGTGCCTTTAACAGGAGGTCTGGATCTATCTGCAGCTTTTCTAACCAGAGCTGGCCTTTGTTATTTCAGTCCTCTGAAGAATAGAAATGCAGGTCTCTTCAGTATCCTTATAATTTACTGTAGTCACCAATTAGAAACCTCTAAAGGAAATTGTGAAAAGGGAGGCACACAGTCTATATGTAGATGGAAAACCTAATAATGTAAACTTGAGTGTATTCCAGGAACAGAATGAGCAAATAAAAAAAATTCACACTCCAAGTGAACAGTTCAGTTTTTTGTAGTTTTGGTACGACATTCTCACGTCAGCACAGACACACATTTTGTATGTGGCTCTTCAAGAAGAAAATGGCACCAGGGGTTACTCCACACTCATGCTGGGGAAAAACAGTTTACTGAAGACGTAAAATTGCCTTTATGTTGCTTTGGTATTTTTTTATTTTGCTGATACTAAAAGGCAACTAAATGGGATGGTTCATCCAGCAGCACAGCTGTCATTCAGGCAGTACACACCCTGCCCCGGCCCAAAAAGAGTGTCTTTTGTGGCTGGGGACCCAGTCCTTCTAGTGGCCCTGATACTGGGTGACTCTCTCAGAGGCAGCACAAGCTTCCTCACTCCCGCAGGCGGCCTCGATAACCAACGGGGCTTTCGCACTTAAAAACACAGTTTGCTTAGGCTAATTGATTAGGCTTATCAAATGAAGCCCCAAATGAGTGGAAATACTAGCAATCATGCATGCTGCCACGTGAGCTTAGACACACATTGTCTATTAGACCGTTCTGCCCATGCTCATACCCTGTGTATCGCTATTGCTGTCATTTGGGCACAAGGTGGAGGCTAAATCCTGTTATCACTTGGACAATTCTGTTACATGACTTATCATATTGAAAACCAACATAAGTGATCACGTTGGAATTTTCACTGTACTTTTTTTTTCCTTTTTATATGCACTTAAATTGCCGTATCTTAAGTTAATGAAGAGATCTTATTTTCCTGATATATTATTGATGAGAAGTTCACAGTTATGCCTGCTAAAGGTCATAGTAACATTGTGAGTTTTTTCATTCTTGATCAAATCTTTAAGCCAACAAGGGCAGGAACAAATTTTGTTAGACCGTTAGCAAGTTGAGAAACAAAGCAACAGCTGTACTTCCATATAATTGGCATTCGGTTCTTTCTAGATTAAAAAGTATGCCTTGGAGCCTGAATGTGTTACTTTCACAGTTTTTATACTGCTGATTCTAAGAACAAAATAACGATTGCTGTCACCTCCCCTAGCATGTGTGTATGCACTCTGCATCATACATGTGTCCCGGGTGGAAGACAGAATAGTAAGGAAAATAAATTCCTTTAAAAATAAAGCTTCTCTCTTCTTTCAGCCTTCAGTCTAGCGCAAGGTTGCAGATAATAATGCCTGAAAAAGACCTCTCCTTTGTGATCCATTTTAAAACATGCATATTTTTTCTTTCTTTTAAGTTGCTATTAAATATAACAAATTTTCAAAACCGAATATCGTTTGAAGCAGAGGTTCTGCATTTTCTAACTGAAAATCAAAGAGACTGATGGATGAGGACAGAAGGAAAGGATGCAGAGTGGGAAGAAAGGAGTGACTTTTTCCGTAAAACAACATTCTTGTCTGAGATTTCTGTGTGACTCATTTGTTTGGAGACACAACAATAAAGGAGAACAGTGGGATGCGGAGATGCTAATCAGGAATAGAGACTGTTCTTCCCCACACACTGCAGTGTCTCTGCAGTTCTCTTCTCATCTCTGAAATTCAGTCCTCAAAGCATACATTCATTTGGGTAATATAAAAATAAGTCTTAAATTACAGCCTTTACCATGGTAATTGTATTTTTTTTTCTTCCTAACTTTTACACCTTGATGCTCTTCCTTCTGTGCATCTGTCACTGTCTTTATTCTCACTGTGACATGAGGGCAACATTATCCCCAGATAAGGCAGCAGCCAAATAGTCCCAGTTGCCTTAGTCTTTTTTTTTTTTTCCCAAGCCTCTTATTCTCAGACCTAATAATGTCTCTTCAATCACTGCTGCGCTATGATGGGATGTGTCCCAGGATCGATTTTTTATGTGTTGTCTTGGAACTGATGAGGTTCCCAATGTCACAAAAACTTTATAATGCCCAAATATGTCCAGCTTTTCCTATTCTATTTGTAGTGATTTTAGTATAAGTGTCTCTTCTTGTATCTCTTTATTATTTAATTTTCAAATATTTTGCTCCAAAAGCTGCACTGAATGTTGCTCATTTTGTCTTCCATCTTATTATTTTATGTCACAGGTCATTTTTTCGTTATGTTTACTTATGCAGATTACGGGAACTTAAACAATAAACACACTTGTGTACTCCTTCAATGATTGTAACGAGAGTGGCTTGAGTGGTGACTGAAGTAAAATAATATACAGTAAAGGTTCAAAGGAAAATAAGCATGCAGAATGAATAGAGCAGAATTTGTTTGTATTTCCACACAAATAATTCTTTATACTAGCCACCTCTCTGGATGACTTATGTGCCAGTATAAGGGAAAAGCAAACTGAGCACATGTCAGATATCACACAATAGAAATAGCTGTTTTGATTTTAATGTTGATCTCCTAATGACCTTTCTGTGTTATAGCTTAGCTGCAGTACTTTCTTTCCCCTATTGTATTGGCAACCATGTAGAGGACATGCTTTCTGTTCACCTGCAAAAAATACAATCCCAGCAACTAGTGGAGTTCCAAGTCAGAGGATTTCCACAATATTCAACGTGTGCATTGCTTAACTAGGAGAGAAAAAAAAAAAAAAAAAAAAAAAAAAAAAGTTTAAAAAATAA
>WHYT01000638.1:0-17937 GCA_009806455.1 Tetrax tetrax
TGGCACCAGCGGCTGTCACCAGATCCTTTGCCTTGGTGAGCCTGGAGGCCCCGTGTGCTGGAGCTCCTGCAGCAGCACTGCTCCCAGGAGCACCAGGAGGTAGGAGGTTGGGGACGGGCAGGTGGGGGATGCCTCCTGCCCAGGGACACGGCTGGAGGGGTGGGGGCACAACAAGGGATGGGGTCCTTCCCGGCACAGGCTGGAGCTGTCGTGGGGCCGTGGGGAAAGGTGGCGAGTGCGGGGAACGCCGATGCCCCTCATTTCCTTCTCCTTCCTCGTCTCTCCTAGGAGGCAGTGAGAGAAGCAGAAGGAGAAGGCGGCCACCCAGAGCAGGGTCGTTCGTCATGGAGGAGACCAACACAACAGACCTCTCTCTGAACTACGTGACGTCTGAGCATGAGGACTATGACAAACCTGTCACATACAATTGCTACGTAACATCTTATAGATTTATGGTCTTTTTAGGCTTCTGCATGGCGATTTCTCTCTGTGGACTTGTGGGGAACGGCACAGTCATGTGGTTCCTGGGCTTCCACATGAAGCAGAACCCTTTCACCGTCTACATCCTAAATCTTGCTGTTGCTGACTTCTCTCTGCTCCTCCTGTTTTTTCTGCTTCTCTTGGCAAATGTGATCATCAGAGCATTTTGTTCTTACTTGGAGAATTTTATGTCTTTCTACTCATATTTTTACTTAGTCGTTGTATTTCTCTCTCACTTCTTCTACCTTAGCAGCCTGGGTCTCCTGACAGCAATCAGCGTGGAGCGCTGTGTCTCTGTCCTCTTCCCAATCTGGTATCGCTGCCACCGCCCAAAGCACTTATCAGCCGTTGTGAGTGGGGTGCTCTGGGCTCTGGCTGCATTTTTTGTTTCCTCAATGTATCTTATCTTTAACTTTGCTGAAAGCTACATGACAGTATTTGCAGGTGTAGCCATTGCAGTTTCCATTATTTTGTCGTTAATGATGTTGATTTCCAACCTGTGCCTGTTCATCAAACTACGATGCGGCTCACAGAGACGCCGCCTGGGGAAACTCTATGTTGCTGTCCTTCTCAACCTGGTCTTCTTCTTTGCCTTTGGTATGCCGTTCGGTGTAGAGGTTTTCGTCAATCTTCCAAGTTCATCCGAATTTCTTCCCAAAAATTCATCTATTCTGTTGGCGTTGCTGAACTGCAGCATCAATCCAGTCATTTACTTTCTGGTGGGGATCTGCCGGCAGCGTCGGTTGCAAGTCTCCGTGAAAGTCGCCTTCCGCCGAGTGTTTGAGGAGAAAGCGATGAGCGAGGAGGGGAGCCACGTGCCTGGGGACACTGTGGTGGAGAGCACCGTGTAAGACGGTGTTGGCGAGGAGGCCTGGAGATGTGGGAGATGGAAGCACGGGGGCTCGTGGCACAGCCCCAGTGTGGCACTGCTTGGCCGGGCTCGCTCCCCGTGCCTGCGCTGTATTCCGTGTTGCAATGACCCCATTGCTCTGTCCCCGGCGAATAAACTCTGGCTCCTTTGCTCAGCAGATGAGTTTTGTGGTGTTTTGGGGGATGTCTGTGGAAAGTCTGATGGCCATGGGGGAACTCTGGCCATCTTTGTTGTCCAAGCATGGCAGGGCTCTGCAAAAATGATTGCAAAATGGGCAAGCCAAGGGGTTCATGTGGGTATCTCACCAGCGTCGCTGATGTGAAAGGCTCAGCAAGGAGTAGAGGCAATTGGTGCTGTGGGAAAGAGCCATGCGGCTTCTTCGTGGGTTAGTGCAGCTCCCTCCTACCCTGGTTCCTTCGGCGTGGAGACATTGCAACCAGAGCTGGCCGTGCCTCTACACCTTCTGCCGCCCCGGTGGGAGGTGGAGGATGAGGACTCCTGGGAGAGCCACCCTCTCCTGGAAGCCGAGCAGGGTATCCTTGTGAACAGAGGCTAGCTGTCTACTCTCTCCCACCCAAATCCCACTCCCAGCCCAGCTGAACCCCTCCGTCTCCTCCGGGATGTGTGGATTCCCTCGAGCAGGAACGAGAGCCCCAGACCCCACTGCTCACCCCACACCCCGGGCTCACAGGGCTGCAGGGACACATCCAGCACTGTGATTTCACATACATCTTCGGGGCTGATGCCTCTAGATGGCAGGAGAGGGGTACGGATCGCACGGAGCATCCTTGCTCTTCTGTCGAAAGAGCCGATGAGAAGAGCCAGCTCTGTGCTCCCATCCGATGGAAAGAAAAACAAACCAACATCTTTCAGGGCTGCAGAGCTGGGGGAGAAAGGAGAACATTCTCTTATGCTTAAAGTGGGGATTTCTCCCAATTTTTCATTCCAGGGTTCTGAGAAAAGTACGGGTTCAATAGTGCTGGGGAATTATGAGCAGCGTGTTCCCGGCGTTCATGTTTGTGTCAAGACGTTCACACAAGGTGCTGCTTTCCAGCTGTGCTCCAAGGGAACGTGGCTTATTGCAACAGACTCCGGCTGGCTGACGAGCCATCGTATCCCGGAGATTGTCACCTCCCAACTGGGACCGGACAATGCCGTAAGCATCCCTGCAAGGCGGCAGGAAATCTGCCCCAGCCCTGCCTCTGTCAGTCCCTGCAGGAAAACCAAGAGTGGATTTTAAGACGTGTTTCGTTTTTCAATATCTCCACCAAAGTTTTGCCCACAAGGACAAAAGCATCCCAAAGGAGGTTTCGGACTTTTTTGCCCCATTTCAGCCGCCTGGCACTCCGTCCTCCAGACCTGGAAAGGGAGATGAGGGGAGCTACGTCTCCAGGAAAGGCACTGATTGTGAAAATGAAATATTTTGAGGTGAAGAGTGAGATAACAGGGTGCAACTCAGGATGCCTGACGCCAAAGATCGCCTCCCTGATGCTAGAGAGGACAGCGGGCAAATGCCAGCTGCGGAGGCTGAGACGGGAGCCTGCTCTGGCACAGCTCCCCAAACACTCCCCAAACACAGCTCCAGGCCGTGCCGTGAAGCAAGGCAGGGAATTACCGGATCAGATGATCTTGGCAAGTCGGAGACACGAATTCCTGCGTTCTCTTTGCTCGCGGCAAAGATTTCACAGCAGCTCCACTGAACACACCTCTGTGTCCGTGACCACAAAGAGCCTGAAATACAGAAATTAACATATTTTGATGTATGGGCCACTCAATTTTATAGAAATTAGGAGCATCACGCTGCTGATCTGCCATGGGGAGTGGGGCCATCCTTTGGTTCCCCAGCTTCAGCATCACGAGGATGCTTCGCTGCCTCCATCCTGAACCTGGCCGCCCTCAGGAGGAGCTGAGCAGCTCCTCTCCAGCTCCTTCAAGGACTAACCATACATTCTGAACTCCTGACTGTACTGATATTTTTCTAGTTACCTACCTAAGATTAAATTTGGATTTCTTTTTTTCTTTTTTTTTTGTTTCCAACATCGTAACTCTGACCCCAAAATTTATTGAATAAACAGCAACTGGGCTTCACCACAGAGCTTGGCCCTGGCGAACAGAGCAAGGCTGACTCCGCTCACTCAGAAAATGGCTCGTTTCCCCTCATTCTAAAGCCTCTGTTTTGTCTATGAGGAGGACAGACACCTCCAGAGCGTGAGGCACCTCATCCCAAGGTGCGTTGAGGACACATGATGAGATTCACCATCTTAAGAAGCATTTATTAGCAGAGTTGGTTTACAGAACAGGGCAGGAGTCTTCTGTAGTGGAGTGGGGTTTTTTCTCCCTCTCCCCCACTTTCCTGTCCCTTGGAAAGTAAAAATTTTCTGAGTTACAGCCTGTTCTCCAGGAACAGAGAGTTTCCCAAGGTGGGTGCAGAAGGACGCATGCTTTTCCTGCTTCCTGGGATGTCCCTTGCCTGCAGAGTCACCCAGGCCACCACCTGTCCGAGCTGCTTGTTTTCACCAGAGGGTTTCATGGGTTTAGTTACCATGGCTCTGTAGCAAGTGATTGATTTTCATTCCAACTGTTTTCCTTCCCTCTCCCCGTGTCCTCTTTCACATGGAAAATCCAGTCTGTAGACTTCAGGCAGGGCTGTGTTTTTGAGGTTGTTTCTCTTCAACCCTGCTCCTCTCCTTTTTCTAGATGAGGAACAGACACAACAGAAGTGGATACAGACCTCGGGTCACGGTTGCGAAACCATCCAGACAGCCTGGAGAAAAGAGGGAGGAACCAAGAGAGGCAATTCCAGTCAAAAACCCTTGAGTGCAGACAACCCACGTGCCTGGTAGCGAAACTGAACGTGAAGTCTCCACGTATCCTTGCGCGTGTCAACACCCGCTGGAGTTGTGGAGCAAACCACAAAGGTTTGCCCAGAAATTGTTCTGCCAAGCTTTCTCCTCCACCCACCCTCTGCTTTTAAGCAGATACACCAAAAAAAAAAAAAAAAAAAAACAACCACTGGCAGGTTCTAAGAGCCTCCATGGCTCTGTTTCAATTGTGCACAGGGTAGAGCCCGCTCACTTTTAAGGCGACAAAAGCTGAGATGCGTTGGATAGGATGGATTTGAAGCGAAGGTCTCAAAGCAAAACATTTTGATGGGTATTTCATCCCCGTGCCACCCAGCACATTTTGTGGTGCTGCAGCTGATTCTGCTCAGCTGCGGCCAGACCTGCACCAAATCCTTGGCTCGCGGGACGCCTGCATCCCTTGGAGCATCTTCTCTCCGAGAGGGGCCGCAGAGGATTAAACAGCTGTTTCCGCTGAGTTTTCTCTGGGAGTTTCACCGCTGTTTTGGGGCTCTGTTACTTCTTCAAAAACCCTCTGGAAAGCAACCTTGACAGAGAGCGTGAACTTCTTTGCACAGCTCCCGGCCAGGAAGTAAATAACGGGGTTGATGCTGCTGTTCAGACAGGCGAATGGGAGAGAGGCGTCAAAGACAAACACGGAAAAATCAAACAGCCTTAGCAAGAGCCAGTAAAAAAAATCAGCAGTGAAGAAGGGGAAGAAGACGACCGCTAGCAGGACCACAACCCAGAGCTTCCTTGGAGGATGTTGCCGTGAACAGCACAAGACCCTGGCAAGCAGAGTTAGACCCGAAAAAATCAGGATGAGCACCGAGAAGAGGTAGCTCAGGACAAAGACAGCGAGCGCCGCAGGGCAGAAGTAGAGGGTTACGGTGAGCAGGAAGGAGAACGCCCAGAGCAGGGCACACACCAGCACTGGGACGCGCTGGGAGCAGTGGCAGGGCCAGAGGGCCGGGGGGAGGACAGACAGAGATGTCGTGGCGCTGAAGGCTGTCAGGAGGGAGACGCTGGCGGTGAAAGTGAAGAGGATGGTGATGTTCAACATAGTTGTCACGTCCTGTGAGCCCAGCCTGTGACAGAGGTTCTCCGGGACGTACAATATCACAAGGGCGATGGCGATGAAGAGGAGGAAGGTGAAGTCGGCGACGGCCAGGCTTAGGACGTAGACGGTGATGGGGTTCCTGTGGAGGCGAGAGCCGAGGAACCAGAGGACGGCCCCGTTCCCCAGCAGCCCGCAGAGGCAGATGAGCAGCGTGACAGGGACTTTGCTCAAGTGACCGGTTTCACAGTCGATCCAGCTGTAGTCATCGTCCTCGTGCCTCAGCAGCCTGTGATGCCAAGTCCTGTTATGCGCCGTCCCACCGGGCTGGCTCCAGCAAGCAGGGACAGCTCTTTCCCCGGCGGGGAACAACATGCTCGTTACGAAACCTCTGCTGCTTCTCCTTCTCTCTCGCGCAGCTGGAGGGACAAGACGAAATGGAGACACGTTAACGACTCTGCTGTCCCCCCACGCGAGGCTTTTCAGGTCTTTGCAGCCATACCCCAGCTTGCAGGTTGAGGAGCAGAGAGAGAAAGGAGGGACAGGAGGGATGGAAGATGGGATGTGAGGAGAAGGGTATGAAACACCTGGCTCAAGAGCATGTACAGAGATGGAGCAAAAGCTAGGGAGGTGGCTCCATCCTGGCTTTGAATGGGACAGATCTGAAGGAGGGAAATAATAAGATAAAAGGATTGTCCTTGGAGATGTGGGTTTGGCGGTGAATGTGATAGGGATTCTCAGGTGTCTAGTATTACAGCTGATATTACCAAGCTGCTGGGTTCCTTCAGTGGGACACTCATTTCAGCACTCCCCTACCACCTTTTCCATGATATTTATAGATCTTAGCATCCTAGAAACCACCATTCCACAGTCAGATCTGGGGCAAATTGACCCAGGTTCAACAGGTTCAACAGGTTCAACAGGTTCAACACTAATGAGGGAGGGCATTGATTAAGCTGAAAAAAAAAAAAAAAAAAAAAAAACACCCAGAAAAGTCTGACCTTCTTTCCTCTGGCAGCCTGGAGAACTTCACTGGAGCAGACTCTCTGCAGACTCACACCACCTCACGCTTGCCAGCTGCCGCCCCCGTGACGGGATCTTCATGAAGTTTCCTGGAATTATCACGTGGAAAACCGGAGCAAAGCCTGCTTTGGTGATCCTGTGCAGCGTCCAGCGTGGGGTTTCTCTCAGATCCTTTCACAAAGAACTTTTCTCGGGGCTAGCCAAGCAGGTCGTGTTCTCAAGGGTTCTATTTCCTTGCGTTAGACAGTATCAGGGTTCTGGGTGTAATCTCTTCTTGGCTTTGGACAGGAAATGACTAACAGAAAAAGTCACAGAAACTAGACCCGTGGGAAAAGCAGATTGTCTCCGTGTCAGGTTCCTCTTTCATTTCGTGTTAAAGCAACCTCAATCCCAAAATATTCGTATCTCTGAGCAGGCTGAACTTCCCTCCTATCGTTCCAGGGATGTCTCTTTAGGACCTCGCGCTGCGGGCTTGGCGTTGCTCCGAAACTTCTGTTTCTGGTTCAGGTCCGCGACTACGGAACCTCGCAGCCCCTCACCCAGCCAACCCTTTCCAATGCGTGGAGGCACACCAGCGTAACGTTACCCAGGCTTTCCCAGCTTCTGCTTTCGGGGGCAACGTCCTGAGTACGTCTGCCTGAAATTTCAGTTTCCAACACAGGATTTACAGACGTCGGTTGGTTGTTTGTATCGGGGTTAGGCTTGGATGTGTTCAAGGGAAGCTGTGTTCTGTAAATATTATGGCTCCGGTAGCTCATAAAAGCATCTGGCAGGCAGAGCTCAACCTCCTCGAGCTATCGCCCGCCAGAGACTTCCCATCCTCTGCCCCTGCCTCTTTTCTTGGGTCCACCCTGGCAGCTTGCTCCACGGGCACTTTCCAAGGGCCATGAGTCCCTAAAATGTCCACCTGCCCATCCTCTGACCGACCTGGCACAGCGCTGATCACCGGTGGCACTTCTCTCTGCGCCACCGAGGTCCCAGGGGAGGGCAGAGGCAGGATGAGTTGGGACATCTCCATGCTGCGAAGCAGAGAAGGTAGGGATCGGGGCTTAGAAGTGAAAAATAGAGAGAAAAAATAAAATGATGCAGGACTTTCTGGACCACATCGTTTCAGCATTATATACTGGCCGGCGGCATGAGGGGATGGTCACAACGAATTTTGTGAACAAGCAAGGGCCAGCAAGGGAAGAAACTGCAGTCACCAGCGAGTTACACGAAAGCCACTTTTATTCAAATAAATTAAAAATGAGTTTGAGGTGGGAACCAGCCCCTGGAAATCTCATCAAGCGTGGCCACATCCCGAGGGCTGTCCCACCACCCGTCCCACTCACCCAGCCGGGCGAGGGCTCTGCTCCCGCGGGCGCTGGCCCAGGGTGTGGAGGCCATGGGGGTTTAGGCAGCCATGGCCATCACAGGGGTCTCACCCACCTCTTGGGAATCTGACCTGTCTTCGAAGACCCTCTGAAGAGCCACTTTGACAGATCCCCTGAACATGGACGTTCCGTAACTCCCAACCAGGACGTAAATGACGGGATTGATGCTGCTGTTGACAGAGGCCAGCAACAGGCAGACCTCAAAGACTAATTTAAGGTAAACAAAGAAGTTGAGGAAGATCTGGATGCTGAGCGGGATGCCGAAGAGGAGGAAGAAGAAAACAGTGAGGAAGATGACCGTGTAGAGCCTGGCTGGGTGCTGTTGCCAAGAGCTACGCCTGAGCTTGGTGAAGACGATCATGTTGGAAAGAACCATAAAGGGAGTGAAAAGGCAGAAATTGAGGAAGCACAAGGTCCCAAGAACTGTCCAGCAGTGTTCAGAGTGTCCCAGGTCACACACAAAGTACACCAGCCCGGCGAGGACACAGGCAAGGGCCCACAGCAGGCTGCACACGGCAGCTGACAAGAGCTCTGGGCGGTGGGATCGGCACCAGAAGGGCCAGAGGACCCCCACGCACCTCTCCACGCTGATGGCCGTGAGGAGATAGAGGCTGGCGCTGTACGTGAGCAGAACCATGGAGTGAAACAGCGGCAGCACCCTCGAAAGCTGTGGCTGAAAGCAGGTGAGCATGGGCATGTGGTATATCACGAGGAACGCCGAGGCGCAGAGGAGAAAGGTGAAGTCGGCGACGGCCAGGTTGAGGAGGTAGGCAGTGAAGGGGTTCCTGCGGATGCGGAAGCCCAGGAGCCAGAGGACGGCCCCGTTCCCCAGCAGCCCGCAGAGGCAGATGAGCAGCGTGATGCTACCGGTGACGATTTCAGAGACGTGTTCGGCAAAGCACCCGGTCCCGTTGTGTCCATCCGTAGGCGCTGGGGACGCTGTGCGCCAGTCACCCATCGTGTTGTTGGGATGGTGGGCCATCTTCCTCCTTTCTCGCTTGTGCTCGCCTGGGGAAAGGCAAGAGACGAAGGCAAATTGGAAAAAAATATGGGAAGGGAAGGGAAGGGAAGGGAAGGGAAGGGAAGGGAAGGGGAAAGAGGGGGAAAAGAGGTAGAGAAAGAGATAGGAGGGTAAATCTTGGGCCTGGGGTGGCAGGAGACAGATGGAGAGCTGGAAGAGGAATGGTGGGAGAGAGAAAAGGCATGCAGAGCCATTTGCCCTTTAAGGACTGAAAAGGGCTGAGGAGGTAAATGGGAAGAACGGAAAAGACAGAGGAAGAGCAGAGTGGTGTGCCCCAGCAACGGGAGCGAGGTGAGACCCAGACCCCTCTTACCAGGCACAGGGGGGTCCAGTGAGGTCCTTGCAGACCCTTGGTATCCCAGAGGTGCAAAATCCGGTCCTCTCTGTCAGACTTGCACACAAAATTTTACAAAGCTGCCATGCCAAAGCCATCTCAGATGAGAACTGGCCACCGGGAACAAGGTAACTCCATGATGAGGGTCCTCCAAGGGTTCATGTGCAGGCTCCGGCACCCTATCTCTTCTTCAGCTGGAGGCCAGATGGGCCCTGGGACCACAGCCCTGGGTTTCTGGGTTTCTGCGGAGGGGTGGGTGGCTGCGGGCACGCGGACGTGGCAGGGCTTGGTCATCACTTCTGAGAGCAGCGGAAGCGGCTTGCCAACGTCACCCTCATGGGATGGGCGTTGCAGACCGATGTGCTGGTTCCTTCCTGTTTGCAAACCTGCTGTCACGTTGAGCACAAGATTACCATCTTCCTTCTCGTTCGCTTCTTCTCTTTTGCGCCCAGCGGCACCGTCCCTGAGATGTGCTGCGGTGCCCGTCCCTGTGAATGTCCACGCTTTGCCGTCGCACGGGAGCCATCAGCTCCCCATCAACCCTGGGAAATGTCACTTCCCCACTTGCCAGGGCTGAGCTGGGTGTCTCCAGCACCCCGTGCAGGGGAGGGTGGGAAGGAAGTGGGGTGGTCCTCCGACATCGACAGGTGAGTGGCCGCTCTGACTCGTCCTCACGGCGCTGTGACGTGAGCCCTTGGATGGGACCAAAGCTCAGGATTGACCTCTGCAGGGCAGGAGCCTCCTCACACTGGCGGCCCCAACCCTTTGCCCTGCTCCGAGCATCTTTTTTGGAGTCAGGGAGATCTGTCCCGCTTCCTTCTCTGCCGTACAGCAAATCTAAACAGGTAGCTCTGAATAAATCTGTGGAGACACCCAGAGCAAGGGGAAGCAAATGGAGAAGGCTGGGAGAGCATCCCACCCAACCCCGGGCATCGGTCCTGCCTGTCCCTCCATCCCACGGCTGCAGGGTACCGGTGCTTCCTCCATCAAGCCAGAGGCAAAATATTCCCAACATTAGTTAACAGTCTTGATTTGGCGTGAAACCCAGGCTCTTCCAAATTCGTTAAAAAATAGTTTTTATTTAAACGAAGCTGGACCAAAGGAGGACTTCCATGCGTTAATCTGACCCAACCAACCCCGGCTCTTCAGCACACTGCGGAAAGACTTGATCAACTCCCTGGAAGAGCCTCTGATTTTCTTTGTATCCCATTTTAAATCACTATGATCCCAGGAAAAAAATAATAATAATTACAAAAAGCGGAGTTGGAGACGGTCTTTGACCATCTCTGCCGTATCCAGGGCCAGCTGGACAAAGCGCCAAACCGCAGGAACATATGTGTGAACTGAATTTAATTAATCGGCATTCCTCTGCCCGCCGCTCCCACCGCGCTGCCGGGGAAGGCTCGAGCGGAGGAACTCGTTTCCCAGCAGAAACATCTGCCTACAACCTGCCCAGCAATCACAGAGAACCCATGCCATTGTAAGAAATTAGAACAAAATTATCAATAAGTCTTACAGAACAGTAAGAAAAATATATGATTGATAACAAAAGGCAATTCTTTCACCCAGGATTTTTTAAATTGCGGAAGAAAAATTCAAGTTTTCTTAGTGCTGAGCTTCCAAGCGTCCCAGTGAGTAACGACGCTGACGAAGCTTGCAATAATTACTGCTGCCATCTCCAGCTCTGCCTGCCTTTGCCCCAAATGTCCTCCCAACCGCAAGTCCTTTGGGCTGGCTTGTTCCGAATTCCCCTGCGGGCAGGGCGTACGGGCACAGCATCCTCCGGGAAGCCCCATCCCGCCGGAGAAATGTCCTGGGCCGGTTGGGAACGGTCACTGGCTGCAGAACAACAGGAAATACACCCTGCCGGCTCCGATCCAGCGCTGGCGTCTCCTTCCAAATCACCCCAAAGGTACATTTTTCATGCTAGAGGAAATGTTAGGATTCGCTAAAAATGCCGTGTCCGGCTCCGGGTGAGACCCGGCGCAGCATCCGTGAACGGCACGGCGGCATCCCAACGGCTCTCCCTTCCCAGGTGATTTTTTCCCCCCCCTCACTGAAATTTGTCCAAATATGGTTCCGCTTTTGGGCTTTCACCCGGGGTACAAATCTGACAGGGGTGACTGTGTGAATGAACCCTCTGTCCCGTGGAGACCCCGGAGCCGGGTGGAAAATTCATGGAAGCAGCTGGGGAGAGGTGAGCTGGCACCAGGAAAACCCTGGGTTTGCAGAGATGTAGCACGAACCGATTTCAGCAAAAGGCTGAAAACCGAGGGGTGATGCTGCCTGGTTAAGGTGTCTTTTCTTCGGATAAAAATAGGAATCCAGAGGAAAAACTCCGCGTCAGCTGCAAAATCTTCCCAATCACTGCTAACGAGCCATTTCTGTCCGCACTATCCCAGAGAAGATGCTCGCGGACGTGAGAGCGATGAGGCTCCCTGATGGCTCCTCCCCGGAGTTTGGGTTTTTTTTATGAGTAAGCCCAGTTACGCTACGTGCCCTTGTGCCCTCAGCTGCCTTCCTGTTGAGATTTTTCCGCCAAGGAGAATTCCCCTCACCGAACGACGCGGCCGTGAGGATCGTGCAGAGCCCAGCGGCCTCTCGTCGGAACGGCCCCGTCTTGGGCTGAATCATCCCTCCCGCCGCCACAGTCACCACGGTGCAGATCGAGGGGCCGATAGCGCCGGTTCTGTGGAAGAGGTTAAATGGGCACGAGAGATAAATCTGTTTTTTCTTTTCCTTCTGACAGAAGAAAAACAAGGACCACTCTCCCAAAAAAAAAAAAAAATCAAGGAGAGGGAGTCGCTCCTCCGCATGCGACTTTGGGGAGCTTTAAGTTTTTTGAATTTAGCAAAATCCTTTATTGTAAAAAAGACTACAGAGAATCCCAACCCACCAAAAATTCAAAGTAACAACATTTCTGCTTCACACACACTTTATCAGGTAAATGAAAAGGCAAAAAAAAAAAACCCAAAAGGCAGAAAACAGATTCCTATCATTCCCAGATGATTCCTATCATTCCCATCTGCTTCACTAAACCTCACTGGAAAAAAAAGGCCATTTATTTACGAACTCCGTGTACTGATCTGGAAAGACAGCGGTGTTTTCAGCTGTGCGGCAGGGAATTCCCAGTCTCCACCCAGCTGCCATCCATTTCTCTTGTATTTTCCCGGCCGAGTGGCTGGAGGGAGGAGGACGGACGGCGTGCGGAGCTGGTTGAGGTCAGCTCCAGGTGATGGGTGGCCAGGGAACAGAGGGCTTTCTCCCCGCTCCCGCCGTATCGCGTAGTGCTCTGTCGCAACGCGTCATGACTCAGAATGCTATATTTAGCCTTAAAAACCATCCCGCAGCTCTCAGCAGCGTCCCCAGGGCTGGCGGCTGAGCGATGGGGGTCTTAGGCCGCCTTCTTGCACGAAATGCGAGATAATTTGATAATACGACCCCCGCTGAAAGAAGTGACCTGGATACGAAACCCTTGGAAACAGCTCAGCCCTTCCAGAAAGTCCTGGAATTGTTCACGGGATAAATCCAGGTGCCTTTGGGAGTCAATTAGAAGGCAGCGTGCTGAGGAAGGTGGCAAAGCTGAGCCTGGGCCGGACCCAAGCGAGACGTGAGCAGCGCGTGGCGGCGACGGGGTTTTGTGAGGTTGTAGTAGCACGGGAATGGATATAAAATTATAAAAACTGTGGATGTGTTCTGAAAGACTTCAAAGACTTTGTTTAACCGCTTAGAATTAATCACTCCTGATAAAGAAAAAATTACAGCTTGCTTAACGCTCTTGCTTAACACTGACCTTTGATCTGATTGGAGGAATAAGAAAATTCGGAAAGCCCCAAAACCGCTTTAAGCCAGAAAAAGGAGACACAACAACCGCCAGCCTCAACCACAGCCCCAGAAACAGGAACGGAACCCACCCAGAGACACGGAAAGGACCCGCTGAAAAATAAGATGACCTCCGGACCTGAATATTACCATTGGAGCGGACGGTCGGGTGGAGGGTGGGGAATTAAATCGTACGGGTGTAAACGCTGAGATTTTCGCGGTCCCTCTCCGGAAGCAACCAGCTCGAGCTGTCTAAATTTGTACAACAGAGATAGAATAAATTCCGCTTTGGTTTCAAAAGCCTTGATTAGTTATTGAGAAATGGAGCCTGGGGACGAAATTTCTTTCATGGTTTGGGGACCCCGATGGGACTCTAGGTCACTCTCTCGGATCCAAACCTCCGACCGCCGGCACAGGGTGAGTTCACCCGAGGACTTTGGACACGGGAGGCACCGAATCGCCAGATTGGTGAGTGTTAAACCCTTTAAATCTAAATTTAATATGGGGAAAAGGAGAGAACTCAAGGCGGGTTTGAGTTCCGCCTGACTTACAGAATTGGGGGGGGGGTTCAAGTCCCTTTGAAGTGGATCAACATACATCACACACGAGTTTGTACGCAACCTGGTTGAGAGCTGTAGAGAGAAATTGCCACAGTACATCGCCGTCGGCTCGATCGTACCGATCGAAAAGCAACGTATGAAAATGACTGTTCAGTGGGAGCTACACAAGAAGAAAATGGGATTCAGATAATTAGGGGAAAACTGATCTTATGGAATAAATACCATCACAGTGGACAGGTGGTTCTGTGACAAAACCCACAGAGGAGCAGAGGCTATAGGGGAACAAATCCAAAAAGAATACTTGGCTCCAGGAATTTATGGAGCAGTAAAGAGCGTCGTTAGCAGCTGCCTAACGTGTTTAAAATTCCCAGATACGCGGACCTCATAAAGAGCCTGGAGGGAAGCCTTGGGCATATTTCCCCCTCCAAAAACTTCAGGTATGTCCCCAGTGAATGGATATAAACACTTTTTTGGATGGGTGGAAGCATTTCCAACCCGGAGGGCAGACGTGTTGGGGAGTAATAAAAGCTTTACTGAAAAAAATCATAACGAGGTACGGAGTCCCAGAATCCATAGAGTCAAGTAGGTGTAGCCACTTAACAGCAAATATGAGGCCAATTATGTAGATCTTCAGGCCTAGAGAGAAACTTCCATACGGTCTGCCATCCACAACCGTCAGGATGGGTAGAGAGGATGAACGGAGACCATTAAAGGGTAGGAGAGCAAAACCAAGCAAGTACACGAGCCTGAAATGGCCCCACACATTGAATTTGGTGTTGTGGGACTTTGGAAACCACAGTGGTTTACGGGGCTGAGTGTCATGGAGAGATTATTCGGGAGAGGACGATTGACACAAGGTGTGATAGGCATGCGGCAGCACTTCAAACAAAACCAAAAAATGGTTTCGTGGAGCCAACCGATGCCTTCAGAAATCCAAGTGCATGGAACACAATTAGGGGATCAAGTATTAATTACAATTTTTTCAAGGAAATCTAAAGTAGAACCTAAATGGGAAGGACCTTGGGTCGTACTTGTATGCTCTTATTTTGCTGTTGAAGTTGCAGGAGAGGACCTGCAAGACACCATTCACGTTGGAGACACCATTCACACGTGAAGGGAATTAATAACGACCATGAAGCGCCCGACAAAGGGCAACCCTACATGACGAGTGTTGGTGCTCCTGGTACCCACGCGAACGCGTCACGATGGCCATGGACGCAGGAATGTCTCAGGTACATGGGCAGAGCGGGTCAAAAATCGGAGATAAACAGGTTAAAACCTGGCCACGTTTGGATATTCTGTGTAAGAATTTGGAGAACGGTGGAAGGTACAGAAGACCTCCAGACGATGGTCTGGATGTGTTAGCAGATATGCTGAAGGAAAACACAGGGAGGAACGCTCCTTTCTGGCGTTGTATCTGATTGGAGGAATTAGAAAATTCTGAAAGCCCCAGAACTGCTTTAAGCTGAAAAAAAGGAGACATAATAACCACCAGCCTAAATCACAGCCCCAGAAACAGGGGGAAAAACCCACCTGGGGACATGAAAAGGACACCAAGAAAAATGAAAAGAAGACCCCAGACTCAAATATTTCTGTTGGAGTGGATTGTTGCGTGAAGGGCAGAGAATTAATCTGTAGGGGCGTAAATGCCGAGATGTTCGCAGTTCCTCTCCGGAGGCACCCGGCTCGGCACCCCGAAAGCAAAGACCCGATATAGAAAAGCTTTAATTGTATTAATGAGGGGCGTGAGGAATAATTAACCTGCGCTGTAAGCTCTCGTATCGTCATAACCCGGCTGAAAATAACTGTCGTCCTCCAGCCGGGCTGCCAAAGCTGGCGTGAGAGCGACAACAAGCGCTCGCTCTTGGCCGTGGTTGGAAGGCGTGCCCCCTCGGGCCCCGGGGCGGTTTTGGCCACGATCCCCGCGCTCTTCCCAAAAGGGGAGTCGCTTCTGAGAAGCACCCAGCTGTTGCGCCAGCCCTGCCAGCACCGCTGCGTCGTTGGCATCGGCTGCTGCTGGCAGGGCGATGCCGAGGCGCGGGGAACGCCGCCCCAGGCAGGGGAAGGTGAAGGATGGCAGAAGTCAGGGAGCGGCTCGTTATCCGGAGTGTTTCTAATCAGGAGTAAACCAGGAGCCCTTCACAAAGTTCTGCTTGCAGAGCTTCTGCCAAAAGCCACTTCCTTTGTAGCAAAAAAAAAAAAAAAAAAAAAAAAAGAATAAGACATTTAAAAAGGGAAGCGGAGCTCTGACGCAGTCGCCATTACAAAACCGTTCCCGACTGCCCCGCAATCCCACTGCGGTGGAGGCAGCGGCGTGGGCGCTGCCGAGGGGCACACGGGGGACAGGGCGCGGAGAGGAGCCGGCGGGACGGGAGCGGGGACCTCCTGGCGACCGGGGGACTTTCTTCTTCATGCAGCTCTCCTGGAAGGATCCCCTTCAGGATATGGATCGGAAGGGAGAGTGAGATGCCAAGACACCGAGGCTGATCCACCCGAGCCCAGCTGGAAAGACAACCCACTTCACCAAAACCAACAGTTAAGTATGATATTTCGTTTATCCCTTCCCCACCTTACTTTCCTCCAGCAGCTACGTTCCTCCCACCCTCTCCCGGTGTCCCGGCCGCGCTCTCCCTGCTGCCCCGCGCTTCCCTTCAGCAACTCCTGGCGAACCTCCCTCTCCTTCCTTTCCTGTCTCCCTCTTCCACCCCACAACGCCCATCGTCTTCCTCCCCGGCACGTCCAGCTTGCCCTCCGCTGTTGTCTTCCCGGTGCAGGGAGCTGGCGAGGTCAGCTCCAGCTTCTCCAAGCGTCTAACTCCCCGTCTGCTCTGACCGCAGCCGGGGAACACGTCCTGCCTCCCACCATGGAGGTCAACCTCTCCTCCCCAACTCCCGCACCGCCCACGCCGGCCACCGACGGAGACAGCCTGTGCGTGATCGATGTCGCCGACATGGCCGTGGACGGCGTCATGCTGTTCATCTGCCTCTGCGGGCTGCTGGGGAACGGGGCCGTCCTCTGGCTCCTGTGCTTCTGCATCCACAGGAACCCCATCACCGTCTACATCTTCAACCTGGCCTTCGCCGACTTCAACTTCCTCCTCTCCATGGTGGCCTCGACCGTCCTCTACGTGATGGAGAACGTCTGCTCCACCGCTGAGTCCCTGTTCCAACTGAGGTTTCTCTTCCTTTTCTCCCTCTTCTTCTACAACATGGGCCTGTACCTCCTGACAGCCGTCAGCATCGAGGGCTGCGTATCCGTCCTCTACTCCAGCATCCGCCGGCCCTGGTGCTTGTCGGACGTGGTGGTGCGCACCCTGCTCTGGGCCCTCTCCATCGCCGTCATAGCCGTGGTGACGTCCCTGTGCCTGTGGCAGGACCACGAGCACTGCCGGATCTCTCTCATCTCCATGTACGTCCTCAACTTCCTCATCTTTGCCCCCATCATGGTCGTTTCCAGCATAATCCTCTTCGTTAAGGTCCAGTGCGGCTCCCGGCGGCGTCAGCCTCGCAGGCTCTACATCGTTATCTTCCTCGCCGTCCTCTTCTTCCTCGTCTTCGCTCTTCCCCTCAGCATCTGGAACTTCCTCCAGCAGTTCGGCTACGCCAGCGTGCCCTCCCAGGTTCTTTTCCTCCTCGCCTGCGTCAAAAGCAGCGCCAACCCCTTCATCTACTTCTCGGTGGGGAGATGCCAGAGGCAGCTCCGGGTCACCTTGTGGAGGGTCTTCGAGGAGCAGGAAGACAACGCCGCGTGCAGCAACAATACTACGATGGACACGCTGGCCCCAGCCTGCTGAAGCCTTTCCACTGCTCTTGCTCAAGGGACAGCAGCTGAGGGTTTTGGGAATCAATAAAATCCGCGGCACTTCCCCTGCCGTCACCCTGCCGCGGCGGAATTCCGTTCCCCCAAGGGGAGCACACCGTGGTTCCTGTATCTCACCGCCGTCCGGTGTCAATAAACGGCGTCGAGCGTCCCGAGCCACCTTTGGTCCGCGTGCCACGGTCCTGCCGCCGGCCGAAGGAAACGCGGACAGCTTTTGCTCTCCGGAGCAAAAAAAAAAAAAAAATGATCCCGGCTGCACGCAGCCCAGTGCGAGCGGGATGGGGTGCAGCAGCGAGGGGAGGAGGAGTCCGTGGTCCCCAGTCACCTTCCAGGAACAGGGTGATGGGGCCGTGGGTCACCACGGCTGAGGGTCACCGCGGCTGAGGGTCACCGCGGCTGAGGGTCACCACGGGGTATCCTCCCCACAGCTCGGCCGAGGTCTCGGGCGGTCGCAAAGGCTGCCGTCGCGGCAGCGAGGAGAGCTGCGGGCGTGCAGGAGGACGGTGCCGGAGCCGGCAGCGGTGCGTTGGATGGCTCCGGACCAAACACCATCGCTCTGGGCCTCAGTTTCTCCTCGGGGTTCCACACCCCTCGGCCAGCCCAACCACGTCCCACACGTCCTGGTCAACTCCACCACATCCCACACCTTTCCATGCGGCCCACCACCTCCTGCGCCCCTTGGCCAGCCCCACCACACCCCACACCTTCCCACCAGCCCCACCACACCCCACACCTTC
>WHYT01000641.1:0-11348 GCA_009806455.1 Tetrax tetrax
GCTACCCGAAGCCACAGCAGAACCTGCCGTTTGCTGTGAAACACTCAAGAGCTGGCTGGTGAACGTGACGTGCAGGTCAAGAGAGGGAAACTCACTTCACCAAGGTGGTGTTTGCCTCAGGCCACCAAGCTCTGAGAAAGCAGCTTTCCACGCCAGCTTTCCTTCCCAGGGGAACCAGTACAGAGGCTACAGCCAAACAGCAGCAAGAGGCTGGGACAGCAGCACATCGTGCTGGTGGCAGTGCCGTTGTAGGTTCTGAGGGTGACACCACAACAAACAGAGTTGGCAGGGGAGGAAAAGAGGCCACATGATACATCTGCTTGTCCAAGTGCCTAAGCATGGCTTTGTAGCTCCAGAAATCAAGCAGGATTCTAGCTTACAGCTCTGCAAAAAGTCCTGGTAGTATCTTACAGCCCCAGCTTGGCTGGAGAACATTGTCTCCTTCCCAGCATCACACTGGTGGAGATCACCTGTTGGCTGAGCATCTCCCCTGACCACAGCTGGCAGGTGTTATTTCCACAAGGCCGAGTTGAAAGCAATGTGTCAGATCCCAGGCAAACAGCCTTGGTCTCTGCAAAGGACAGGCAGGACATCAGGAAGAAGAGCTGCAGCAGAGGCCAGAGGTGCACATACCTCATCCGGCTCACGTGGCTGTCTGGCAGGAGCATCCAGTGGTACCGCACAGGAAGCGGGCTGCAGTTGGTCACCTCGACGTAACGCTCCTGTACGGTGTCGTTCAAGATGCCGCCAAAGTCCACGGCCGTGGTCTGGATGCGGAGATCGGGAAAGTACACCTCTCCCCTGACGGGGATCAGCTCCACATTAGGGTGCTCAAGAAACTGGATCTTCAGAGTCTTCTCTGCTACCCAGCGTCTTCTCTGGCTATTCAAATCCTTTTCATAGGCAGAGTTAAAGCCGATGAGGAGATGAAGTTCCTCCCCTGTCTGCAGCTTCATGGGCTGCAAGGAGATGAAAAGCATTAACCACCAGCTGATGAAGTCCCAAGGTCTGAGGGCATAAAACGTGCAAATGTTCCAAGTGTGACCCCTACGTGGGCTTCAGTTCATGCTTCATTTTCTGGACAGTGTGCACCTGACCGCAAGCAGCACAGCAGTCTTCTCTGAGACTGCCTCAGGCTCACATCTCTGTGCTTGGCATCGATAGCGACACAAGGGGGAAATAAATATTGTTCTGCTGTACTCGGAACCCACCAAAGCTGTATGCTGAGTACATCACCAAAGCCTGACTCTAGAAAAACTTCTTTATCCTCACACTTAACACAGCACAACGGCACTGCCTCCTCACCCTTGCTGGGGCTGGTCACCAGCACGGCACGGAAGTGGTGGCCGTGCCTACACCACCACGTGTTTAGCACGGTCCACGTCCCACGCCTTCCACTAACAGCAGCGCAGGCACCAGGCTGAAGGCAGAGCTGCCCTCCAAGAGAGCCAGCAGCTCTTGAAGTGCTCTGAGGATGGCTGCTGGAGAGCTGGCACGGCTTCCAAGAGACCCCTTTACTGCACGGCTTGCCCAGACCTACTTGCCTGCTGCCTTCTCTCCATGCCTTACAGCCAGGTGTGTTTCCCCAGTTCCGATGATATTCTGTTTCCTTCAGCAGCTGCTTTCAAATCTGATTTAGTTCAGGCCAGCCTACTGCTGACTCTGAAGCAGAAACTTCTCTACCGGAGGGCCTCCCAACAGAAAGGTGCCACCACACTCCTCCCTCTCCAACACCCACCAGCAGGAAGGTCCACGGCTGCTCACCTGAACATCTGCAGGGAGGGGCTGCCGCTCCGCATCGCAGATGAAGAAGGGTTGTTCTAAGGCCAGGACAAGGCTGACTGGCAGGGAGGAGTCATTTCTTAAAGAAAGAGACTCGTACTGAAGACAAAGGACATCACTGGGTTGCTGCAGAAACAGGAGACAAGGGGAAAAAATCAAGTTCGAGTGGCTATGGACCTCCTTCCCTTTCTGATGCATTGCAACTCTTTCAACCCCACACATGCATACATCTCTATTTACGATTTTTATTCGTTTGTATCCTTCTAAAGGTTTTTCCTCTGAGACTATCAGATGCTCTCCATGTTTAGAAACTGCAGCATCCCGTGTGAGGACAGCTGAGGGAATAGGATTCACCCTGGAGTGGAGAGCCTGCAGGAGCCTGAGGTTAGTTTTGAACATTTACACGCACATACGGTCAGCTGTCCGGTAGCAACCTGTCTCCCTTGGCCCCTGCTACAGGGGGCATTGCTCTGGGGTTCCTGCATGGTTTACAGAAACCAGACAGTGTCTGGGAAACTGGTGCTGTGTGTACTGATACCAAACAGCTGCAGTGCCATAGCCCTCGATAAATCGCAGCGCGTGGCGTCAAGCACACCACAGGCAGACATCAGGGAGAGCTGAAAAGCTTCTAATGAGATCTTATTAAATGCCAGGATGCAGTCCCGAGACTTACCTTCTCCACCCGGAAAGTGATTGCTCTGGAGGACATTTGCAGAACGGGAGCGATGAACTGGCACGTGATGTCCATGTGCATTATCTGCTTCTTCCTTCCCTCCCTTCCCACGATGGCGTGACACAGCAGCCGCTCCTTCACCACCTGTGTGCAAGAGCCGCAGGTCACGCGCTGGCTGCGAGCACGGCACCCAGAACACACCCTGCATTTACCAGCCACCCAGCCATGGACCGTGCTGCTGCCATAAAGTGACAGGCACTCCTCTCCTCAAGAGCCCCCTTTTCTTTTTATGCTGCTCCCTATTTATTCTGCACTCCGGTGTCCATCACGCTACACCCTCACGTCCACAAAAGGCACCTGTGAGTCATCTGCTGGCTACAGCCGTAAGAATCCCTGCCACAAAGGATTCTTGCTTGGATGTGCCCCGTTGCTAAGCACAATACGTACAGAGAGCTGGTGGGGCTGATTACAAATATAGAACCATCTGAAGGGAAAGAGGTGCTGGAAGGGCCAACGCCAGCAGACCCTCCCTTGGAAGCTTAGTGGAAAGGATCCATGGAAAAACCCAAGGAGCCAGCCTGCTTTCAGGTCAAGAGGGGATCACTCGTGTACTCTGCCCTCCTAAAGCCCCCCAGCAAAGAGAGGTCTTGCCCTTCACATGAAAAGCCTCTGCTTAAGCCGGATGCTCTTCCATTCAAGACTTTGTCCCCATTTCCCATGGTTTCACTTCTTCAATTCCTCCCTTCATTTCTCTCTCTTCCCTCTTGTACAACACCACAACACAACTCCTCCTCAGAGCCTACAGCCTTCCAAACCATCTGTGTCACACAGCCAAGGCAGGGAGTTGGGCTTCTGACCAACCTGAGGCGTATTAAGTTCTCAAGACCCAAGGAAGGTGGAAAGCCCACTCATACCAGCAGGAGCTTAATGCGGATTTATTTCCCATTCCCTTAAACATCTGTGCCCAGCCATCCTGCAGACAGGGAATGTGCAGCAGGGTTAGCTGGCAGCTTCTCTGCAGAGCTGGATTTCCCCTGGAGAGAAGGGGCCAGGGAGCAGAACCGCCAGCAATCCTGCTGGGATTTCCCTCTCTGAGCTGCCATCCAAGGGTGCTGCAAGACCTGGCTGCCCTTGGGACAGCGGGGCTGGCTGAGAGACTGGGGGAGCAGTTATGGAAATACTGACAAAAGTCAAGCTGCCAAATACAGTGATCCCTGGGAACAGTTTCCCACGTGGAGACCGTCACTGGGATCACCAGAGCTGGCACACTGTGTTTGTTTTTCTCCTCCAGGACTCAGCGCTAGAGCAACTGGTAGCGCCATGGTGGCAGCTTGCTTGTGCCACTCAAACAGTTTCTTGAAAGCCCTTGCTCATTTTCCCAGGGAAATGTCAAGGGGCTGCAGAAGAAGTCCCAGTGCAGGTGATCTGATGGGAAAGGCTCAGCCCTTGGGGGCAACCTCACCTGGGGAGTGCTGGAGAAGCCTTCCAGCGTCACCTCCATGCTCTTGCCTGGCATCAGCTCCATCCACGGAGGATAAACCTTAAACACAGGGCTGGCAGGTTTGCGGCTCTGCGAGGAACCTTTGCCCTTGGTGTTTGTGATGGCAGGGAGATGATCACACTGGTGAGACGGGGCAAAACCTCCCATTGTCCCACAGACATGATGAGTGCGTCCTCCTTTCTTCATTGTCTCGAAGCCGTAACAGCAGGGAACCAAGCTAGAAGAGAAGCAGAGATGGAAAATGTCACGGGAGCTGCCATTTCCCAGGAGTCCCCCAGCTTCAGCACCCCCATGGACTTATCGGACTGCACGCTCCGAGCAAAGCCACCTCCAAAAAGGCTGCCCCAGCTCAGGGCTTCAGCAAAAGCCAGCCCTTGGCTGCCCCTCAGTTCATCCCCATCCACGAGCTGCTCTGTTTGCCTACATGAAAGAAAAGCTGTGTGAAGAACCTCATCTCAGCTGCTGCGCACAGAGCAACACCAGCGTTTGGTGCTCAAGACCCAGAGCATTTTTCCAAGGTGCTTCCTGCAGCTCTCGCTGCTTCGGGTGCCGAGCTGGCCTGTCCTGGCTGCACGTGGACGGAGGAACAGCTTGGCTGCCGTTTCACCTTCCCCTCGGGAGCTGCTGCCTCAGCTGGCTTCCTCTGAAGATGCTCAGCCTCACCTGCCGACCTGGATGCTGGGCTGGGCCCCCTTGGTGGGGTCTCAGCCCCCCATCCTTTAGGAAACAGCCAACCGTCACTGCCCCAGACCTACCACCCTTTGCCTGAACAGTGCGGCTGGTTTAAGTTTTAGGAAGACGCACTGTGAGAACATAGGATCAACAGAATTTTCCCTGAAATTAACACTGCAGTGACATTTTAAGATAAATAACTACAGCTAGAGAGAAAGCAAAAGGAATATGTAACGGAAATGGATTCCTTCGTCTACAAGAAACTCTCACTGTGTCTTTTAATAGATCCACCTCAAGAACCCGGTTTTGCCCACCCCAGGGATGCTCATCCTCGGGAGAAGGTTGTTTCCCCCTCCAGTCTCTCTTCTGGAGTGCGCGCCAAGGGAAGTTACTCCATCTCTTCTGGCTTCCCAACAGTGGTGGCCAGGTTTGCACCAAGGCTCAAGGCCAGAGGAAGCCAGGACTGCCCAAATCCCACCGCAGCAGCCGTGTGACTGGGCGATACTGCTGAGAGCAGGAAGAACAGCTCTGCAGAACCGGTGCATCAAAAGCCCAACAGCAAAGTCTTCTTTCCAAGAGTTAGGTAGCGCTTCTCAACAGCCCCTGAAGGACTGAAGCACTCACTTCTGGATTTTCAGGGGCCTCCTCTTGGGACGGGGCAATAAAGGTGCTGGACCCCCATTTAGCCCATCTAAAACCACACTCACACGCAGCCAGCTTGCAGCAGACAAAGAGAAATGCAGGCAAAGCTCCCCGGCCAGCACTGAATGCACTGGGATGTCATGCATGGCTTCAAAGTGTCCATCACGGTGTCAGCGGGACACGCACCACCGCTCAGTGCTGTGTTTGGGACGACAGGGACTGCTCACCCCAAACACCGCAATGTTGTCAGAGAAGAGGTTCTTTGCTTTTTTCAACAGAAAGCAAAGATGTGCTTGGAGGCCTGACACGATTCAAGCAAGCACCTGATCTGGATGAAGTCAACTCAAGTTTCCACCCATCAAGCTGGCAGCACTGAGCTCTAAGAGGACACCGGCCAGCCCCGGGGAGAAGGGCATCAGAAAAGCAAGTAGCGCTTCCCAGTCACGGAAAATATTTAAAAGAATGCCCCAAAACGAGTTCTGCCACCAAGGATAAGCCCAGCTGGAGGCCAGGGAAGCAACAGCTTGCTGAGCATTGGGGGTCCCAGCAGCGTGTGTCGGTGCCCCAGCTGCCAGAGCTCCTTGGACTGACTGCGCCCTGCATGGAGAGCAGGTCAGCTCTGCAGGCCTGCGTGCCAGGGTGGAGCACGCCAAAGGCATCAGAGTGATACCAGGCACTGGAAAAACCAACCCACTGGGCTACAGTTCATTTCTTCTCTAGAGCTGCCAGAGAAAGTCTTTAAAAAGGCCCGATGGGCTGGGATGGAGGAAGGCAGCCGGCACAGGCTGAACACCGGGGCTCTGCTTCTCCATGGGGAGCGGGCCAGGCTTTTGTCACTCCTCCATCTTCCACAGCCGCTATCACCTGAAACCTGCTCTCCACTCTTCTGGTCTGGGACCTCCGACTCCGTTAGAGAATATTCTGATATTCCCCTTGAAGTAATTTTCTTTTCTGCCCCCCGACACTCCTTGGCTGCAAAGGAGAAGCGGTGCTGGAAAACCAGGCTGAACTTGGGTCATCTCCCAAGACTGGAAGACGGCAACCAAAGCAAAACCTGTCAGCAGAGCTCCACCTGCTCACCCTGAGAGACCACAGCCATTGAGCCTCCTGAAACCATCCAAGCATCAGCACCAGATGCATTTTTGTCTCAAAGGCCAGGGATCCACACAAGCCCAGGAAGGCAGACAGGAGAACTGGCCTCACCAACCACGTAGGATCCCACCACCCCTCTTCTGTTGTCTCTGCATCCTGTGCGTAGCCCATCACAGCCGCAGAGGCATCCACTGCTCTGCCACCAGCCAAGGGCTACCCAGCCAACACCTTCACACCCAGCTGGCAGCTGGCAGGTTTTCCTTGACATCCATGTACAACTTTTCCTTGGATTCATGCTGACACAGGGGAGCTCGCTTGAAAAGGAGACCTGATGGCTCTGCTCCAGAGGTGAATCTGCAAGGCTGCTGACTGGCAAAGCTCATTTATCAAAGCAGGGCAGAAAATTGCACCCAAGAAACTCTTACAGAGGAATCGGGGTAGGCTGTCCTGATGGAGCCAGACTTCGCATTCCCAGGGGACCCAGTGCAGACCCACCGTGCCCTGCCAGGCCAACGGCCCACTCCACAGGAGCACGATTTGCATCGTGTCCTCATTCCTTCAGTTCGCATTTGGTGGAGTCCAAGGGGCAGCACAGCACAGCACTGAACAGGGGACCTGCCAGGACCGAAAGGCCCTGCCAGGCCAGAGTCACTCCGGTTTCCAGGTCAGCTTCTGCCTGCACCCAGCCAGGCTGTGTCCCAGAGACAAGAAGTCTCTCAGAGCCACACTGAACGTATCCTTACCGGCCACTCTGAAGACCCTCCAGACTTAAAGGCTGGGATGTATTGGCAACCACTGCATTACAATACACTACACTCCGTTTTTCTTCTACGAGCAGAGACCACTGGCTGAATCTTGCTTCTGTGTACACAATAAATCCTCTTTCTTCCTCCTCCTGCAAAGATAAACCACCTTTCTCTGGAGTAGTTGGTTACTTTGCTTTTCTAGTACGCTTTGCTGGAAGAGTGAGACAGGAGATGTGTCAGAAGTGAGAATCAGGATGCTATTGAACAATTTTGCTTCAGCTAAATCATCTTGCCCTGTTCAGGTGTAAGTAGCAAGACCACATTTCTTGCCTAGAAATCACCTGCTTAGCTATAATTACCGTATAAACAGCACCTCGACCAAGCCAGGAAAGGGGAAGCAGAAGTCCCAGGACTAATCTCTTGCCCCTCCAGCCCACTGCTAAGTGCCTGAGTGCTTTCTAAATCAAGTCTGGCTCCCCAGGAAGCCTCACCTGCCACCTTTTATTCCACTCCTCTGTACTTTCTCACTTTGGCACTGTCATCCTGCAATTCAGTGCAAAAGCTCTAGCATAGCTGAGATAACGAACAGGAGCCTGGTGTTAAACCTTCCCGCTCGCTCTTTAAACAAACACCAGCTCTCAGCTGACAGTGAGGTGGACCAAGCTCTCTTCCAAGAGTTTGCTGGAGATCCACTGCTTCTCATGCTGTCATTTACAACTATGGCTCCTGCCTTAAGTACTTACACTACGATTGTCTCTTCTCCCAGCACTTATCTCTGCTCTCCTGGCTTCGCAACTTGCACCAACTCTCCCTTTTTGTTTACTCTTTGCCTGGCATCTGGTCCACATTTCATTTTGGTTCGCAATGCATCAGAGCTCCCATGCAGCTGGCAACTTGGGACGGGGAGAGCAGAACCCAAAGGACTACGAGTGGATCCCCAGGGCAGCAGCCAGACGCGCGGTCAGAGCTGACACTGCACTGGTGACTCCAGAGCAGCAGGTGAGCAAAGCCGTGCCTCTCCTGAGCAGCTCCTGTCAAGAGCCCATCCCAAGTTCCTGGAAATCACAGGAAGACTCCTGTGGGTATCGGACTGTCTCCACACAGCACAGATCTCACTCCACAGCAAATGCTTCCATGAGACACTGACCCTGGCCTGCTCAGGAGAGCTCAGATGAGATGACCGGTCCTGTACTCCCTGGGGGTTAAAGCACAGGAACCTCTGCTCTGCTGACACGCAAGGATTTCTTCATCCACCACGGAACTGCACAGCCATGCTGGAACAAGAGGCACTGCCAGCACCCCTAAAAACCACCCTCTCTCCCTTTCTGAACCGCCTCTTGGCTTCTGCAGCATCAACTCAACGCGCACAGCACCGGCTGCACGACGCCCACATCCTGACCAGCTGCCTTCACCAGCCGGGACCCTGAGAGCTCAGGCATCAGCCCAGTTGTCTGAAATGGTCCTGTGAACCTGCACCCCAGCCCAGCTGGATCAGCCTCCATCTTCAAAACCTTCTCAGTGAAACACTTCTGCCTGGTCACGCCCAGCTCGCACCAAGGCGTTTCAGCCTCTGGAAGAACAGAACCACGGATCGCATTCCAAGGGGCCAAAGTGATGACAGGGAACCCACCAGAAGCAGAGGCAGGAATACGACCCCTCAGCCTCACCTTGGCTGCCTCCAGCCCCGTACCCAGTTCTCCAGCACACACACACTACTGGCTGCCAGCACAGGAAGAAGTTTTGGCAGTTTCTCTTTTGGGGAGCAAAGCTTGCTCCCTGCCCAGCTCTGCGGGGGAAGAAGGGGCTCCAGCTCCCAGCCCCTGACACGGAAAGCGCTGCCCCAGGTGCCTCTCAGCCAGCAGCAGAGCCCCCACTCTGCTCCACAGGCCCCCTCAGCCCTCACATCCTCCCCCAGAAAAGCAGCTTCGTGGCAGGGGAGGGGATCCCACAGGAGGGTGAGCACCACCTGCTCCCAGGAGAGGTTTGTCAGGAGCCAGGCGGCCCTGCCCCAGGCGCAGCCCTGCCTCTCTCCCCCCTCTCACGCAAGGGGTGCCCCCACAGCGCAGGGTGGGACAGGGGGTGTCAGCCCTCCCCGAGCTCCCCCACAGCCCCGGGTCTCTGCCCAGCCCCGCTCCCCAGCCCCTCCTCCCGAGCCTGAGCAGCCTGGGCTCAGCGGCACCCACGGCTGCCCTCCCTGTTTCACAGGGGACAAGACGCAGCCACGTCAGCACGCGGGTGGGCACCAGCATCCCTCACCTTTCCGACCGCGCGGGGACACCCAGGCACACTCACCCGCTTGATCCCAGCTCTCAGCCGGACTGTTGCCCTCGTTCCCGTAGCAGCAAGTGCATCCCAACACCGCCATGGCGACAGCAGGGACAGAGAGGGGAGGAGGTGGCTTCAGAACACCATGGCGGACACGCAGAGGGGACAGGGGCGCTCAGCGCCCACCCGCACGGCATCAGCAGGGATCTCTGACCCGCTCCTTGCTGCCCCAGCGCCACAGAAACCAGCCGCACTTCCCTCCTTTGCTGGGGCACGCGCACCAGAGCGCCTGGCTAGCAGGGCCTGATCTCAGAGCAGCAACAGAGCTCAGGGAACGCACACAACGGCCGCTGCAGGCACCACTGACATGGCCTCCAACACCCCAGCACAGCCACATCCCTCTGGGTGTCACCCTGGAACACAGCAGCGGCCAGAGACACTCACGGCAGGACCCAAAGGGTTCCTCCCAGGTCCGTCACCTGTGCCAGGGCTCAGGGCAAGCAAGCCAGCCTGCAGGACTGACCGTGAGAAGAGCCACACACCGCCTGCAAACACCCACCCTGGCCCAATGTGCTAAAAGCCAAGTCCCACACAGCCCACAGAGGTGCCAGCGCTGCCCTCAGAAGGGGCCGTCTGCTCTTCTCTCCTCCAAACTTGGTGAGAACTTGCACCCCGCTTCAGCCCGCTGCCCTGCTCTGCTGGCATCTCGCACGCCCCAGCCTGCCCGTGGCAGGGCTCTCGGCACAGGCTGACCCCCACGCACAGCCCAGCACAACCGGCCCCGACGCTCTCAGGAAGCACCCCGAGAAGTGCACACAGCCTGACACACACAGCTCTCCCCTCTCTGCTGAACCCCGGCTCCCCCTCACTCCATCCAGGCTCCGCGCTCCATCGCCCTGCGCCGCTGCTCCCTTCAAACGGACGCGTTTCACCCGAGGGCCCCCGCCCAGCGCTCTTGTGCCGGCTCTGAGACGGGGCTCAAGGGAGGTCAGTGCCTGCTGAGCGTGGCTCAAACCCCTCATCTCCATCTCACGGCCAGAGATGCTTCTGCAAACAAGGAAACGGAACGGCCTGGCTGGCTGCCACGAGCACAGCGGGAAACGCCAGTTGCCTAAGATGGCAAACGAGAGCACTTCCAAATCAGGTCTCTGCAGATTAATTTCTGCTTCACAGGGAGCATCGCCCGTGTGTCATTAAGACTCCGCCCAGGACACTGCAAACCCTGAGCTCTGGGCAAATCCCACGGGACGTCCGAGTGGCAAATACTGAACAAGAGCACGTCGGCTCTTCATCCTCCCCATGTTTCCTCTCAGACAAAAAGGCCCTGCCTCAGTAACTGGCCCTGAGAAGATCCACTCTAAGGTCTCCTTGGAGCCTTCTCTTCTCCAGGCTGAACAGCCCCAGCTCTCTCAGCCTGTCCTCACAGGAGAGGTGCTCCAGCCCTCTGACCATCCTTGTGGCACCCTCTGGACTTGGTCCAACAGGTCCACATCCTTTTGATGTTGGGGGCTCCAGAGCTGGACAGTGCATGGCTCTAGAGCTGGACAGATGATGTGCAGTAGCTGTGGAGAGCGAGGAGAAGAGAGCCTCAACCCTGGGCCCCCCTGGGCCCCCCAGTCCTGATTCCCCCCTACTCAACTCCTCGTCTCACGGGGGAGATGTTGGAAGGCAGCCATGTCCTCCCCCTCCTCACCACCCTGCAGGCTGCTGTGGGGTGGCTTGGCCTGCGGGCAGATGTGGGTGAGGTGACGGGGGGTTGCCCCATGCCAAGCAGCACATCTCATCCTGTTCTGCCCCACTGCCATCCCACAGGCCTCACTGTCTCGTCCTTGTCACCATCGGTCGGATGCCTGCAGCGATGGCGTCGAGAAGCCCAGCGGCCCACAGCTGCTCTGCAGTGCCAGGGCCACAGGATACTGATTCTCTCAGAGGCACTGGCTCCCACACAGATGGAGTGACGCGCGGATCAAACTCT
>WHYT01000653.1:18378-31524 GCA_009806455.1 Tetrax tetrax
CTTTCCCAGGATCTCTTCAGACCTCTTGATTCTGCACCGTGTGTCTCCAGCCACCTGTGTATTTTCAGACCTGCTTCCGGAGCACGGAAATAATTGCCGGGGAGCACCAAATGCCTTGGATCTAGCAGTTCCCAAAGATCTGCCTCCCAAAGATTTAGAGCCCCACATTTTCCGAGATAAGAAAGAGGATGCTGGATGCTGGGTGAAGAACAAGTGTGGAACGGAGCTTCTTCATATGACTGTTACAGAAAGGAGGAGCTGGCAAACTTGGCGGAAGAAGCAAGATGAAGCTGCTCTGCTCCGTGTCCCGATGGCACCTTGTCAGAGCGTGCATCGTATTTTTCTCTTCTGTCCTTGAGACTGAGAATTTCCCCCAATGTCCTGAATCAAGGAGACACGTCCCCACGTTGTAAGACTGAGCCTGAGCAGCTCATTTCTAACCTGCTGCTCCCGGCAGCCCGTGACCTTTGTATAAATCCAAGTTGAACCTCTTTTCATAGAATCACGGAATGGTTGGGGTTGGAAGGGACCGTCCAAGCCCACCCAGCCCAACCCCCTGCCAGGAGCAGGGACATCTCCAACCGGATCAGGTTGCTCAGAGCCCCGGCCAACCTGGCCTGGAATGTTTCCAGGGATGGGGCATCCACCGCCTCTCTGGGCACCCTGGGCCAGCTCTCAGCTCTCCCTGGAGCCTCCTCTTCTCCAGGCTGAACAGCCCCAGCTCTCCCAGCCTGGCCTCACAGCAGAGCTGCTCCAGCCCTCTCAGCATCTGCATGGCTCCTCTGGACCCTCTCCAACAGCTCCACGTCCTTCTTCCATTCCAGGTTTCTACATCTTTAAGCTCAATGAATTGAAGGGCAATCCCTATTTTTACGTAAGAGAAAGCAAAATGGGTCAAAGTTGTTCAGCAGCGTGGTGCAAGCTGCGATGACTTAACATCTGGGCTTGAAATGCACCCAGCAGCCCTGGTCAGCTTTGCTGGCCCTCACCAGTCCCACGTCCAGGTCGGCACGGCCAGACCTGATGGAGTTGACATTGTCCCATGCAAATAATTAAGGATGTCTTATGGTCCAGAAATGTGAATTCTCAATGTTTGGGCTTCTGTGTGGCACGGCTCCATGGGAACAGCCAGCCACAAACACGGAGAGTCTCCGGTGAAACACGTTGGGTTTCCTGCTGGGAACACCAGACCTTTCGAGGAGCGCTCTGTCTGGAGAGGAATGACTCAGAGGGATTTTTCTGAAAAATACCCAATCTGCAGGGCTGGGGATTTGGTTTCCTCTGCAGCGTGAAGTGATCCAGGACCACCGGGGGATTTCGATGCCACCTCCGACCGTGCCGTCCTGCCATCTCCCTGCGTTTTCACCAGTCGTTTTCCCCAGTCAGTTATTTTCAACCACGTTGTTGAGCTAATCCTAGCTAATTTTAATTTTGGCAAGATCAAGCACCTGGTGTCGGCTGTTGCCCCAACAGTGTTGGAAGGGGGACAGGGCAAGGCATTTGGTGGCAGCGGGGTCTTGGATGGATTTAAAGAGGTTGTGAAATGGCACCCTGAGACACCAGCTTCTTCCGTGGAAGAGCCGGAGATTTTCTGCTAGAGGAAACGTGAAATGGGAGGACTGGGGGAGTGAGGAGTCACAGCTGTTCTGGGCAGCCAGCGACGTGAAATTGGTTATTTGCAGAGAGAAACGCCTACCAAGGGGATCCAGATCACCAAACCAGTCAAAAAATCGTAAAAATTCTGGGTGAATACTGCTGTGGAGGAGCAGGAGTGGATATCTCCCGGTGCTGGGGCCAGAGGATGGTCCCATCTCCAAGGGGAGAAACATCCCTGAAGGCACGGCGTGATAAGAAGATGTTTTTACAGGTGCAAGCACTCCAGCGTGCTCTGCTCCGAGATCAAGGAGCCAAAAGCCAGCGGGAGGTTGAGGAACTGCAGCCGGGAGCGTGGGCCTGTCGGTTGTGCCTCTCGGTGGGCGGCAGGCGGCAGCAGCACCGAGAGACGGACATCTACAACCCCTGGTTTTCTGTACGAGACATTATGTGCACGTCAAATAAAGGCTTTTTTTCCCCAGGAAAAAAAAATCTTCCTGGGAGGAATTTGAATGAAGACAGATCACCTGTGAAAAGCTGAGCAAACTGCAGAAATGCGTGGCACGTCCCACAGGCTGCTACGCGAAGGTGACCTTCCGTCAAAAACCAGTTCCTCCATTGATTCGGTTGGGCTTTTTTTCGTCTCCTGCCCTCCTAGGAAAGAGGAGACTGCCAACCCCCAGAATTCTCTCTTAGAAAGAGGATTATGTGCGCTATTAAATGAGGATTAATGAAACGAAGACGTCCTGGGAGCCGAGCTGCTGGATTCCTACCTCAGCTGGCCCAGGAGAGCGCCTCAGCCCACTTAACCCTTACCTGCCTGTGAACGGGAGGTGGATCTGGGGGTTCCTCGGAGACTCAAAGTCGGGTCTGCATGGAAGACAGGACACCAGGTGCTTTCCAGACATTTGTGGAAGAGCATCCGCCACCCACAGCCTTTGCCTTTGGTGGAAAATCGTAGAATCACAGAAGGGTTTGGGTTGGAAGGGACCTTCAGAGGTCATCTGGTCCAGCCCCCCTGCCGGGAGCAGGGACATCTCCAACCAGATCAGGTTGCTCAGAGCCCCGGCCAACCTGGCCTGGAATGTTTCCGTCCAAATCCTGCAATTTAGAGAGAAAAAGGTTGCACTAGTACGCAGCGTGGCCAAGCAACTCCTTGCCCACGGATGTCAGAGTGGTGGCTCCATGCAGCAACCACGTCGTGTCATGACGAAGCTCAGGAACGTCGTCTTCATGCCCGCAATGGGGCTTCTGTCACGGGAGCTGTGTGTTGAGATGTAGCAGGGGGTGACCCAAAGTGGTTGGGACTGGGGCCACGTTCGTTACGAGGAAGATGCGTAGGGCACAAACGATGAGTCTCTTGATAGACTTCATTGGCAGTGAGATCTTCTGTAAGGATCAGAGGTAAAAAGTAAGCCTTGGTGTAGTCTTTGATTGTTCTGGTGACACTACAGCATGTCACAAAAATTCCTGAAAACACCAACCCATGTCTATCCGAATGGTCTACCTGGATGTACATCTTAGAATTTAGCGGCGTTACGACCTTCCTGTCTAAAGCCGTTGCCATGTGCTGGATGATTGTAACACCAGCAGAGAACGGACAAGCTCTTGGACATCCCTTTGCCTTGCAATTTTTGGGTTTCTGTGACCGAATTGTTGGCACGTCTGACCTTTCCGAAGCACGTTTTCAAAGGGCACCTTTTACTTGCTCATCTTTAACGTTTTTATCAAAGCAGTAGTCTCCGACGTTCTCCACCACCCTGAGGTGCATCGTGAGGAGGAAAGGGGTGACTTGGGAGACGCGTGATCTGATGAAGAAGAGCTTTATGCTTCTTAGGCTGAGGTTCAAAGCCGGATGAAATGGGCAGAGACCCAAAGCTGTTGTCTAAAAAGGTTCAGTGTTGTTGATGCGCGGTGGTTGATGGTGCAGTTGCGTTATAATTGGCATTAGTGACTCTGCACCCTCCTCCTTCTCCATCCTTCTCCTTCTCCATCCTCCTCCTCCCTCCAGCTTCTCCATTCTCCTCCCTCCTCCATTAGCAGTTGTATCAGAAAAGCTCACGACTATGTATGGTTCAAAGACTTTTCCACCTCTGCTTCTGGGAGATGGGGAGAGAGGAGCTTCCACGGCAATTTTCCGTGTTTCCTCTCATCTCGTCATCAACATCAAGGTCTGGCGTGTTTATCTGGCCTGGTGCCTCTGCAGAGTGGTCTCACCTAAGCTGTCACCATGTGGTGTCTGAGATGCCAAAAGTGGGGCTTGGTTGGGATTGATCTGAGCGTGTGATCTACCCCTTGGACCTTTTTGGGGTCAGCAGGCCCTGCTGGATCTGCAGAGCGGTGACTTTGTGGTTATTTTTGTTACAGATTTTGGACGACGGAGGAGATCTCACTCACTGGATCTACAAGAAATACCCCAACATGTTCAAGAAGATCAAGGGGATCGTGGAGGAGAGCGTGACTGGCGTCCACAGGTAACGGGACAGCCTGGGCGCCCTGCTCCGTGCGGGGGGGTTGGACTGGATGGCCTTTCAAGGTCCCTTCCCACCCAAACCATCCTGTGATTCTCGGTGAGCACGGAGATGTTGGATCTTCTGCCTCAGGGCACCGGTAGCAGAAGAGCCCCAAGCTGTCAGATGCTCCCAACACGTGGTCTGTGGTTTTCCTTCGGCACGGGCTTGGCTTTCCCGTAAGAAGTGTTTTAAATCTCTCGTGTAGCGACAGCACCGGGGAACTGCAGCTCTGAATTTCAGACGAGGAGCAGAAGTACTTCCTTGACCAAAAGCGCGGGTCTAACCTCAGTCTGTGGGAAGAAGTGAGATTTGGGAAGAGGAAACGAGGCTCCGGTTGGGGTGGGAGCCCAGAAAGGGAGAACCGCAGAGATGCAGCCGTATGATGAGTGACGTCCGTCGGTCTGCGGCAGAAGTGGAATTTTATTGGGAGAAGTGGCTCCCAGGGTTAGGAGGAGTACCAGCGGTGCTCTTCCAGTGACGTTAATTGTCAAAGGTGACCTAAAATAGGGGCCTGAGCAGAAGAGCAGCAGCCTCTGCTTTTTTCTGGTTTTGTAGGGAGAAGGGCTTGGGCTGCAGCTCTTGGAGCTGGCTGAGGGTTTGGCCAGCGGTGCAGGCAGTCCTCAAAACAGGGAAATGAAATATTCGAAACGAGGAAGCGACCGGTTCAGGTTTGCAGCCAGCGGGGTCAAGAAAAGGACCTGGTAATATTTTTAGCATCAAAAATCGTTCCCAATACGGGCAAAACCAAAGCAATGTTGGAAACTGTTCCCCGCGTTTTCATGCCAGGAACGAGGTTGTATTCTGGAGCTGGTGGCATCGATGCGTCCGTGCGGGGAACGCGGATGCGTCCGTGCGGGGAAGGCGGTCCCCTTACCTCCAGGGCACAGGCAACCTGGAGACTGAGGCTCTCACACCACAAAATGAGACCGGGGAGAAATCTGGAGGTGGTCTGTAGAGGCTGACCAAGGGACCGTGTCCTCCTTCCCAAGGTCTGGAGCAGGGAGATGGTTTTCAGAGTCTCTTCGTAGCCGTCGTGTCGCTTTTAGATCCATTTTTAGTGGGTTTGCTGCTGCCAGGAGTTCGGTCTGCTCTCAGAAGTAGGTCAGGTTGGTTGCTTCTTGCACTACATCTTGGTGATTACGCTCCTGCTGCCGTTCAAATGAACGTTTTGCTGCAAGCGTTGATCAGAGCAGCTTCACGCTGCGGTGAAAGTTGTTCTTCTGGGGCCATTCCTGTTTATCTTGAGCTGTAAGACCCTGAGGAATTACAGGAGCTCTCATCTTATGTTATCAGAAGCAAGATTTGGGGGTTTTGTCCTTTTGAGGACATCGGGGGATGGTCGTAGTATCAGTAGTTACACGGCACACGGAGTCTAGAGCATCTTCTCATCTCTGCTGTTTGATGTTTTTATGGAATGCCTCTTGCCAACCCAGCACTTCTTTGGTGGGGTGGGAGACGGGTTCACACATCTGTACAAACATCACTTCCTCCAGTGAAACAAGGTCTTGAGAGTACGCAACGGTAGGGCGTAGGGAAATATTTTTCCATTGATCATCTCTTTCTTCGGAACAGGCTGTACCAGTTGTCCAAAGCGGGGAAGCTCTGCGTCCCAGCCATGAACGTCAACGACTCGGTCACAAAGCAGAAGTTTGACAACCTGTACTGCTGCAGAGAGTCCATCCTGGACGGGTACGTACGTGGCCGCCCCAAGAGGGCCGCGTCCCGTGCTCGGGTTGTGTTGGACCCCACGGGGAACAAGATCCGTGGGTCTGTCCTACCTGCCAGTGTAGATCGTTTTAGATCAATCGATGTGTGAGAGGAGAAGACGACGACCCTTGATTACCTCTACTTCATCCTGTTTGTGTCACAGGTGGGATCTGCAAGACAAGGCCAGGTTGGACAGCTCTCTGGTTGGAGATGTCCCTGCTCCTGGTGGGGGGGTTGGACTGGGTGGGCTTTCAAGGTCCCTTCCCACCCAAACCATTCCGTGACTCTGTGATTTTGGGCAGATTTCCTTGTACTTCTATGTAAAGCTCCACAAATAGGTGCACACCAGAAAACAAGCATTGAATTTTGTGATTGTAGGATAACGATCTTGCAGCAAAGACCTTAGCATCTCCAGAAGCCTGGATTCCATATTTTTAACCCGGCTAGGTGCGTGAATGGGGCACCTCTCCTCCTCTTTCTGTGGAAGCACATCTTCTCTTTTCCCGGCGTGTCTGGAAGACGTATCAAATATTTTATTGGCCGTGGTGACGTAAGGCGCTTTGCAGCGCGGAGCTCACCGAGCCTTTGTGCTCTCGGGGTGGCGTTGCCCTTCCGCGCGTGCGGGTGACTCGCGTGCGTTTTCCCTTCCCGGTGAGCGTGACCGGAGCTGTGTTCGAGCCCTGCAGCGACTCCTGCGTGAGGACTTCAGAAGTCCTCACGTACAGCTACGACACTCCTTCCTGCCCTCCGTAGCACCAGGATAAAACCCATCTGTGTTGTGTGTGAGTCAACCAACTGCTTCATTGCAACGTTTTTTGCCTTTCTAGTTTCCTTTTTTGATCCTCTCCTGTAAATACACAACAAACCTAAAGAGAAATAAAAAACCAGAAGAGGTTGTGGTAGACCAAGAGTTGCGTGTCCAAAGCGTAGACTTGAGCTGAGGATTAAACCCCGTCCTCCACCTAAATAATCAGGTGCAGAAGGTGGGGATGACGGGGCCGATGACGGTTTCATCCCCGCCCCGGTCCTGCAGGATGTACAGCCTCGCGCCGTACAAGCAAGCGGAACAGTGTTTGCATCCCTCTGTGCTCCCAGCACCCCAGAAAATCCCAGCAGGCAGACCGCGGGACTGGGAGCAGCTCTGCCGCATCCTGATGGTGCTGTGCTGTTTGGGATCGGGCGGGAATCGGCTGCTGGTGGATCCGTGGGCACCAGGAACATGATGTCTTCGGAGACTGTTGGTCTTGAGATGCACTGCAAAATACTTGAAGCTGTGATCTGGAGAGCATGTAAAAGAGGTTTTTTTTTTCCCGCTCTTTCTCTCTCTTTTTTTTCTTTATTTTGATGGAACTGGATGTCCGTCCACCAAATTTTCTCAAAGCCAAGTGAGCTTAGGACAAGTTTTATTCACAATATCACATCTGGTAGTGGTCCCAGTAGACAAGTAAGCACGGAAGCAAGCGCAAATTTGACTTTCTGGACTGGCGTTGATGCCGATGAGTTGAAAACCAGAGGAAAGATGCTCTGCCAGGTAGCTGTGGTGTAGGGGAGGAACCCTCCGTGGTGAAGGCAACCTGCTTCATGAGAGAAGACTCTTTTTTGTGTTGATAACTTGATGTGGTCTGAGGTTTAAACACGTCTCGAGATCTGAGAGGTGCTCAGAGACCCAACACAGGCTCCTCTGTTGATGGTGGACGCTGCTCTAACATCTTTTCCCCAAATCTTTGTGGGATTTGTAGAAGAGTGCCTCAACCGTCACCCCGGCTTTGAAGTAGGCTTCCTGGTGGTGGTCACCTTGACCAGGAGAAGTGAAGGAGACTCATGTTTGTAAAACCTGTGTGTCCAAATTCAGGGGCACGAAGATGATCTTAAAACGGTGTGCGAGTGCCGTACGAGTTGGCGGTCCACCAAATGTCCTTCCCGGGGTGATCCGCTGCACGTGCAGTTTCTTCCCCACATCTCCATCCCACGTTGTTCTAAAAGGCGAAATGTTGGGCTCCTTGTCAAGTCAGCAGTGGTGGCATCTGGCTCTTCCATGCCGAGATGTTTTATTACAGAACTTGACACTGCAACCAACCCGTGGTTTCTTGCTCTTCCTGCCCATCAAAACTGGAGAAGTTCAATCAAAATCATCAGCTGGTCGACGAATTATGTTCAGTCGCGAAGCTGCGATGTGGAGCAGCGTACTCTGAGATGCAACGCGTCAGTAACTGGGCTTTGCTGGAAGCAATAATGGGAAAAACGAGGGTGGTGGAGCACTGTCCCAGGTTGCCCCATCCCTGGAAACATTCCAGGCCAGGTTGGCCGGGGCTCTGAGCAACCTGATCTGGTTGGAGATGTCCCTGCTCCTGGCAGGGGGGTTGGGCTGGGTGGGCTTGGACGCTCCCTTCCCACCCAAACCCTTCTGTGATTTTGTGAAAACATCTTGCAGAAGTAATTTTTCTAATTAAGTTGCCCCTCCTTCTTTATGATGGCCGTGTCTCTGCGCTGTGGTCGGAGGGTTCAAGACACACAAGGCAGCCTCTGTCACAGAGTCACGGGATCTTAAGGTTGGAAGAGACCTCCAAGCTCATCAAGTCCAACCGTCAACCCAACGCCACCACGCCTACTCAACCATCTCATGCGGGTCAGCTGCCCGGTCAAGGGTTGCCCAAAAGTTTTGAGTGTCCCAAGCCACAGCTGAGCTCCTTTTTCCATGTGTGGTGCATTAAAATCCTTAAAATCTGCTTTATCTTGTCGTCTGCGGTTGTGATGGTTGATGGACCTCCCGGGGAGGTCAGCTGGCATTTGAGTCAAGTCCAAAACTGGGCCAGGGGAAATCTGAGCAGAGGCGCAGGGAAATCTGCCGTGGTTTTTATGGGAATTCTTTGGGAAATGTCAGGGAATTTCACCTTCCCTGCACTGCTAACCTATTTACTGGGTGCTAAAAATAGCCCGCAATGTAGGGCGCTCTTCGGGAGAAGGCGGAAGGAAGCAGAGTGGAAGGGGGAGCTTTATTTGTGGAGAGCACTGGGATTCTGGCCAGAAATTACCACTTCCCTGCTCCTTCTGCAGTTATTTCTGTGGGGTATTTTGATTTTAAAAAACCCCCAAAATTAAGAAAAAAATATTTTTGGAAAAGATTTTGAATATTTCTGGAGTACCAAAACAAAGGGATACAACTGAAAAAATTTTTAAAAAGGGATGCAAACCCCCAATCCTTCCTCTCTGTTGCATTTCACTGGTGGCACCCACCCTTAGCAAAGGAAAAAGTTGGGGTGTGGGTGCCTTTCGGGTCCTTTCCGCACCCGGAATCGCCGGGTCCCTGCGGGGACGCGGGACACGGCTGTGGTGGTTAGGAGGAGCGAGCGGAGAACGACCGCTGTCCGTCAGAGCGTCGCCGGTGGGATAAATCTCACTGCCAGTCTTTAATTGTTTTTTTTTTTTTCTTTTTAGCCTCAAAAGGACGACAGACATGATGTTTGGAGGCAAGCAGGTCGTGGTTTGTGGCTACGGGGAGGTAAGGGGTTCGGATTGCCTCGGTGGCAAATGAGCGCGGCCTTTATCCGACCGGGCTGTTCCCTCCCGGCGGCTTTCGCGCGTCTGCAGGTGGCTTCAGCGCCGCGGGCTCGCCGAGACGGGAGATTTTCTCCATCTGCAGAACATTTCTGTAGTATTACACAGGATAGCAAGCCTGAATCTCAAAACACACGAGTGTTAAATATTCTGAACATCTTTTCTATCCGAACATTCACATTTCCAGTTATCAAGATATTAATATTAATTTCTATTTTCCATTTATACACAATTTTATCCGATAAATCTAATACAGCCGCAGCGTTGCGTGCTGAAGCATGGTCAAAAAGACGAGTTAATCTTGACTCATCCCCGTGCCTTCACCCCCACATGGAGAAATCCTCTCCCGAGGGATTTTCACCCTTTGGCAGGTCTTGTTGGGACCAGTTAACACCAGTTACTGTGGGTGCTGTACTGGGACTCTCTTTCCCCTAAGAGCTGGAATTGGGCAGATTTCTCATGTGCAACTGCGTTTTTGGGGAACCCCTGGTCATTGAACCGTTCCTCTGAACTCCCCCGCGCCGTACGCGCTGTGTGACGGTTAAAGCTCGTTAGCCCTCTGCAATTAAACCGTTAGGCTTCCTAAATAAAGCAAAGGCTACGAGAGCCTCAGACTTTCCTTGAGACAGCGTAATCGCTCGTTATCGTCCTGCCTTCTCGATATCAGGGTGTTTGGGTGGGAAAAAACTCCCCGGGACCAAAATCAACAGCGCTTTTGTATTTTCCAGCTGGGCCTGACTCAGGTCCTGGATTACTCCAAACCCAGGAATTTCCTGCACCCCAAAACCTCTGTGGAACCAGAGAGGGTTGTGCAGGGCCCTTGGGGCTGCGGAGGAGGCGCTGGGAGTTGTCCGTGCCCTGGGAGCTTTTCCCCGGCCGTACCAACGCCCGCCGGCTCTCCGGCTCTCGGCGTCTCACTCTTCCTCTCTGCTCTTCTCCCTCGCCAGGTCGGAAAGGGCTGCTGCGCTGCTCTGAAGGCCATGGGCTCCATCGTGTACGTGACAGAGATCGATCCCATCTGTGCCCTCCAGGCCTGGTAAGCAGTTGCACCGAGCCCGGCTTCTTCTTCAGCCTTATTTTTTTAAATTTTTTTGAGGAAAATCACGGCCAGAAATCGCTCGGCAGTGGTGCCTCCCAAGAGGGGTTCACGGCTTCTCCGCACCCTCGGAGGGACCCACGGCTGTCTCCTACAGCCTGGAAAGGCTTCCTGCACTAAAATATCACCCAGTTTATCTGTATCCCCCGTGCCAGCTTGCGTAATCGTAACCACAGCGGCCAAGAGTTTAACACTGTGGCTTGAAAGGATGTTGGGAGTGAACCTTTGGAGACCAAACTCGGGCTTTGCTGTGCTGTGCACGCCTCTCACCCCCGGAATATTGGGGTTTCTGTGACCACCCACCTCTCACCAACCTCTCCTGGCTGACAGCACGCGGCTCTCCCCTGGCACGGGCGCGCTGGGGATACACCCGCCCGCGTTTCCTCCGGGGAGAGGTTGGGTGGGTGCAGAGACGCCGCTTCTGCATCCCAAGGTCCGAGACGGGCCGTGACGCTGAAAGCAGCGTCCCAAAACCAACGCAGAGCCTTATTAAACCCCCAGCTCTTCCTAACAATGAGCTTGCAAAGGGCTGTGGTGCTGAGAAAACTAACGAGCCCTGCTTAATTAGCAGAGCTGATCAACATTCGGTTTGCTTGGCGACCTTCACAAGGGGCACGTCCAGCACCCGCATCCTTAACTGTGAATTCCGCCGTTTGCCACAGCCCGGGCGGCCCCTCTCATGAGGAGGTTGCAGTGGAGAAAAAAAACAGTAAATGGGACAGACAGCAGGAAAAAAAAAAGACTTTTTTTTTATAGTAACTCTGAAGTTCTCGGGAGGACTGTCAACAAATCCCTAAAAAACCTCCTGCCCTTGTTATCCGCGGCGCTGAGCACACCTTGCTGGGCGACGTCGGGCGAGGCTGGCTGAGCGCTCAGCGCTTCTGAAGCTGGCGAAGGCGCCTGCGTGGGCGCTGCGAGGTCGATGGAGACATCTGGGGGCCTGGGGTTTTTTAAGCTCTAAATCCACGTTGGAAAGGATTCTGCAGCAGGAGGACGCGTCTGCATCTCCTGGGTGCAGAGCAGCAGCTGGAAAAAAGCCGTCTGGATTGAAAAATGGAGGTTTGCAGGTGCAGAGGCATCGGCAGAAAATTGGAGACCCCCAAAATCTCTTTGCACTTCTCCCCGCAGCAGTCCCAGATCCTCCAGGTTGGCTCCAGAAACCCCTCTCATGGCTTGAGGTACCTGGCCCTTCGCGTGCTGCCTCGCAGGTTTCCAGTTTCTGGCATTAGAAAGTGAAAACGAGTCGCTGAAAATCAATTGATGGAGGTTTTCTCCTGTTTTGGCATGATTTTGCTGCTTCTCAGACTACTTTTTCCCGCTTTCCTCTTAGCATGGACGGATTCCGGCTTGTGAAACTCAACGAAGTCATCAGACAAGTTGACATCGTCATCACCTGCACAGGTACGCGGTCCCCGAGGCAGGAGGAGGGGTCGTCGGGGGTGCGCGCCCCGTCACCGGGCCCGTCTTCTTCCAGAGGAGAGGGGAAAAAGACGGGGGAAGCGAACGCGGGTGTTTGTTACGGATCTCGCTGTCCGGCAGGCAACAAGAACGTGGTGACCAGGGAACACCTGGACCGGATGAAGAACAGCTGCATCGTCTGCAACATGGGGCACTCCAACACCGAGATCGACGTGGTGAGCGCAGGGACGGGCGTCGGGCACGGGGTGGGGCGCTGGTGCTTTCGGGACCCTTCGGCAGCCGCGTCCAGGCGGCGCCACTTGGGCAAGGAGATCAAATCATCCAGCGCTCCCCGTGTCTCAGCAGACACTCACGCGTGGCGTTGTCATTCCTGCGATCCCAAGGGGCGCCAGGGAGCCAGACAAACTCCTTCAGCTTCCAACGTAGTGTTTGGTGTCCACCAGCCTCAATCCTTCTCCTTCCAACGTAGTGTTTGGTGTCCACCGGCCTCAATCCTTCTCCTTCCAACGTAGTGTTTGGTGTCCACCGGCCTCAATCCTTCTCCTTCCAACGTGGTGTTTGGTGTCCACCAGCCTCAATCCTTCTCCTTCCAACGTGGTGTTTGGTGTCCACCAGCCTCAATCCTCCTTCCAACGTAGTGTTTGGTGTCCACCGGCCTCAATCCTTCTCCTTCCAACGTAGTGTTTGGTGTCCACCAGCCTCAATCCTTCTCCTTCCAACGTGGTGTTTGGTGTCCACCAGCCTCAATCCTCCTTCCAACGTAGTGTCTGGTGTCCACCAGCCTCAGTCCTCCTTCCAACGTAGTGTTTGGTGTCCACCAGCCTCAATCCTCCTTCCAACGTAGCATTTGGTGTCCACCAGCCTCAGTCCTTCCCCTGGAGAGTCGGTGAATCGCCCTCTCCACCCCAGTCCCTCTGCTTTCCCGTTATTACACCGTTAAGACTCAACCAAGAGTTCAACTCGGTGCAACGCAGCAATAGTTGATGCCGGAGCTTTGATGCATTGTAATCGTAAAAATAGCTCCAGGTCATGATTCATAAAGGTTTCGGTGGTCTGGGGCCGTGACTGGACCTGAAGGAAACCATAAAAATGGGACAATGTCAGCGAGTTGCTTCCTCTTTTTCTTCCTGTTGTGTTGCTTCTGGTTTTTGATCTTTTGCCAGCGCTTTAACTCTCTGAACACCGTGTTTCAGGCGAGCCTGCGTACGCCTGAGCTGACCTGGGAGAGGGTGAGGTCCCAGGTGGACCACGTCATCTGGCCGG
>WHYT01000658.1:15299-64388 GCA_009806455.1 Tetrax tetrax
GTCCTTCAGTGCAGAAGTGTGTGCCTGGCCTTGTGCGTGTCACAGAGAGCTGTTGTGGTTATGCTGGCTTTTTTGCAGTTTGCGTGCTCTGGTGGGGAGTGAGGGCTGCTTTTGGGAGGGTTTGACGGGTTACTGCCAGGCTGTGCTAAAGGGAGTACCTGGAAACTTGTCAGAAATGACCCCGAGGACGAATCTGAGACAGTTACTGCTTCAAGAATGGCATCCAAAACCATTCCAGATACGGATCACCAAGAAATGGCATGGGCTGGGTGTGTTCAGGAGGAAGCACAGACTGGGCACAGCTGCTTTATTGCGGCGATGGAGCTTCATTTAGACCTACAAGAAGGTAACAAACACCTCGTTAGCACTTGGAGTCCAGATTATTTTTATGGAAACGCATTTTCTCCTTTCTCTGGAAACTTTAAAATACACGTTTTAAACGCCTGATCAGTGCGTTCATATAGACAGGGTGTGTCCTAAAAAAGGTCAGGGGTGCTCTTTGTTGGTTACCATTGGTATCCTGCAGTTAATTTCTCCGCAGCCGGAGTCAGGAACTTCCTGAGCGCCCGCGGGTGAAAAGCTGTTTGAATTCCTCAGTGTTTGTGCCTGGCTGCGCCGCAGCAGGCCAGTGGAGTGAAAGGTGGGTTTGATGGCAAACCTCTGACACGTAACTGCGCGTGGGTGTTGCATCAGTCTTTTGGTATTTTTAGGAGAAAGTGATTCCCTAGCCATTTGTCGTAAAGCGCCTGCATCGATAAACAGAAGGACGCGGATTATTCCAAAAGCGATCACGTGAGATGCGTTGCGTAGGGACGGCTGCTGGGTCAGACTGGTTTCTGAGGGTGGACAGTGGTTAGTGCAGGGGAAGAGCGTGTGAACAAGACAAATAGGTTGGCGGCTGGCAGCGGTGCGGTGTTTGGGAGAAGTGGCTTGTGGCCGAGGAGCGTCTCGAGCCAGGGGAACGCCTTGGCTTTACGCTGAGTAGCGCTTCACGGCTCGCTCTTCCAGAAACGTATCCGCTTGCTTTTCTGACCCGTTAGCCAGTGGCCTGGGGTAGAGATTTCCACAGCTTCCCTGTGTGTTTATCTTCAGCTGCCGCTTTGTACTTTCCTTTGATGCTGAGTTATTCCCGCACGGAAAGAGGCAGCCCTCCCCTGCTGCGTTTCCTCAGGTCATCTCTGGTTTTGAGAGAGGTCCGTTCTGTCCATTGGCTGATAAAATCTTTTCCACATTGAAAAATCTTCCCACGCTTTTATGGAAGCTGCTCCATATCTTTGATCGCCCTTGCTGAACTTCTCTATACCTTTTCCAGTTCTCCTGCGCGTCCTTTTTGGGATGGGGAGGAAGAATGGCCAGAACTGTGTAAAGCACAGATTTACGTATCGATGTCACGACGTCTATTTGCTCTCCATTCCATTCTTAACAATTCCTAATGTACAACTGGCTTTTTTTTGACTGCGTCAAGCTCACATTTTCAGAGAATTAACGGTTAGGACCCCAGCATCTTGTTCGTGAGTGGCGATGGCCAGTTGCATTCCTGTGTGTGTAACGTTATTTTCACGTATCCATCACGTACCGTTCGTTGGCGTTGAGCTTAACCTGCCATTTTGTTACCCGGTCACTTGGCGCAGAGTTATTTCTGCTGACTTCAGTCGGCCTGGTCTTTGCCACCGTGAATAACAGCCGACTGAAAGTGTTATTTATGTCAACACTGCACCTTTTTTCCAGCGCTGTTCCCCGTGGGCCTGTCTCGTTACCTCTCTCTGTTAAAAGAACCAGATGTTTGTTGTGATCTTTGTTTTGGTGTTGGGGTTCGTCTGGGTCTCTTGCAAGAACCCCCTCTGTCTGGGACCCTGGCTGGCGTAACGTCTTGTTCTGTCACCCCTCTGCTGACACGCCGATCTGTGGTACAGCCCCACGGCCCTCCCCAGAGGATTCCAGCACGGACGCTTCCTCCTCCCGTAACTTCTCCTCCATGAAGATAAATTGAAGTTTTATTTAGCTTTTCTATGGTTTTGTCTTCTCTCTGTGTTCTCCCTCTGTATCCCTCCACTTACTCGTGGAAAGATACAGCTTTAGTGGGCAAATGTGATCTTCTGGTAAAAGCAGAGCCGCTGTCCAAACCCACTTTGTGCTTTGCTGGTCGAGTTTTAAATACAGAGTTAATCCGAGTACCGCGTGGGTCTGGTCCCGCTGAGGGGATGCCAGGCGTGAGGGAAATGAGACCCAACGCCGTCCAACCAGGTGATGGCTCAGATCTTTGTTCTTTTTAATTTCTGTTGAACCTTTCAAGGAATGTCTGCAGCCTGGTTCTGCGTGCCGTGCCGTGCCCTGATGGCACCGACAGGGAGAAGGGCGCTAAAGCCAGGCAGCTGCGCTGAGCGTGGCTGCGCAGGAACTCGCTACGGAGCTAACAGTACGGCGCGAATCGCGCGGGAAGGGCCTTCGGTGGCTGGGTAACAATGAGTCGGTGTTGATCTTATTGAGAGAGACGTTCAGTGGAAAATGTGTTGGACAGCAGGTTCTGAACTCCATCGATTCCTTGATGGAATGAAGGAACTGTCTCTTCACAGCTCAGTACAGTCTTTGGAAATAGATGGTGGAGGAAGTTTTTGAGGCGTTTGAAGAAGTCATCTTCAAAGGACATTCTAACTACCACTGCTTAAATGTTTGTCTTTTGCATGACACTACCAAACTCCTGGTAGTTTTTAATTATAGTCCTAAAACTGTGGAATTCTGTTTATCTAAGCAAATGTCTATTTTTGACAGTAAAAAAAAATCCAGGAATTAAATTAAAAGCCAAACACTGCAATCTGATTTCTCTTTTGCCTTCTTATCTCATTACAGTAGGAGTTTAGTACCTGGTTGCCTACAGCCTGGAAGAAATACGATGTTGTGGTTACTTTCCTTTCTTTACTTTCCTTTCATGGACTGGGGAGAAATGAGGCTAGAGAGGACAAGCCTTTTGTCCAAAATCTGCTCAGGAGCCTGGTGCCAATGTTGGAAATGGAATTTGGGGGTTCTCTGGTGTGTGTCCTGCACCTTTTCTTCTCTAGATTAACGCTTGTCCTGACTGATTTTGCAGGTTTTCGATCACGTATCTCCATCACTCGCTCTGCATGAGGTATATAGTAATAATATTTCTGAAATCGTAACAAGTGCTGCTAGAACCCTATTTTACGGGAGAAACTCTCTCATATTGTCGTATTTCTTTCTATGTAGTAAATCGACAGTGGAGTCCAGGTCGTTGCTAAGGAGAACTAGCTTGGGCAAGAACTCTGTGGTCAGGAAGGAGAGATTGGGAAATGTTTCCTTGTGTTTGGTAAGCTGTCAATATACTTAATGAACGAGCGAGCTTCCTTTGGCGGGATGCAAAAAGACGAGTAAACTTTGAAGCTGTGGAGTTTCTCTAAATTTGGATACTTGCTGTTTTTGTTACATACCCTGAACTTCTGTGTTCTGTGGCTCTTCACGTGGAACATCCTGTCATTTCACCCACACCAGTAAGTTACCTAACGCTGTTGGAAGTATTTTAGGAAGCAAGAAAAGACGTGTGATAGAAACTGCATTCACCAAATTGCTGTTCTTAAGCAGGAGTTCGGCTGAGGTTCTTCTCTTGTGGCAGAAAAGTCCAAAAGGTGGCCTGAAATAAGATTGGAAACTTATTTGGAGTGTAGCAGATAACATCTTATAGAATCACAGAATATTTAGGTTGGAAAGGACCTTTAAGATCGTCAAGGCCAACTGTTATCTGGGATGTTAAGATTGTTTATGTGCTTTCTTTTTGAATCTTTCTGAGGGTATTTCTCTGTCGTCGTTGCTAGCTGAAGCATTTCAGGATATGATTAAAAATTTGTAAAATGAGTGCAGTACCACGTATGAAATGAGGTCTAGCTGAGATAAGTTAGGGATTTTTAAACTCTCAAAACATAAATTAATATTGTAGGGGGAGGAAAACAGGCAAAAAGGTGAGAGTGAAGTGCGTGGCTGCTGCTAATTTGTGTAGAATTTTGTATCGCGATGTGTATAACTCCTTGATCTGTAAGTTCCTGACAAACATGCTTTTATTTGGTTTTGGTGGTTTGTTGGCTCTTTTTTCAATTGATGAGGGAAATGCGTTGCCAAGCAGGTTTAGAGCACACAGTCCGAATGCGAGGCTGGTGCGCAGCGCTTTGAGCTCCCTTCAGAGGGATGAGTGAGAAGGGAAGGGTGTGCCGGGGACGTTGGATCCTCGCAGTGCGGTGCTGTGCTGTTGGAACGCAAAGGCTCAGCTCCCGTCAGAATGGGCTTGTTTCTGACCAGAGGAAGGTGAGGCTTTCCCCGAGGGTGCGTGTGCCTGCTTATCCTGGGCTAGGTGCACGTTTTCTGTACTGAAATCTGGTTCAAAAACTCCGTTCAGACTTCAAATACTGTTCTGGCCTTATAGCTGGGATGGAGGGAATGCAGCCCGAAATCTAATTTATTGAAGGGTTTCTACTTTTTGAACAGGAAAAGTACACTTCTGTAAGGAATACTCAGCTGAGGGCATGCAGGCTGTTCTGGAGCCTTGTTTCTGAAAGAGCGGCGTCAGGATTAACCCGTTCCAGACACCAGCCTCTGGGAGGTTAGTGCCTGGTCGTGATTTTCCCATAGGAAGTATTCTGTTCCCCTGTGACCTCTGTGTCCTTTCGCAGCACAAAGCCCCTTATTCTTCTCATGGGAATGCAAGTGAGAATAGGAACTTGGTGTTAGAGCCGATTGTGTAGTGTTTCTATGAAAGGAGGTTAGTGTTTTCAGCATATTTCTTGCTTTCCCACCTCTGAAGTCTTCGGAAGAATGCTTCGTCCCTGGCTCTGGTTGGAAGAGAACCGCGCTTGCTGAAGAGTGGGAAAATTGGGTTCCCGGGAACTGTTCTGCTCTTCCTTCCCCTTCTCCCTTTTGTTACGCTGGGATGTGAGGGCTCCTGCAGCAGCTGGCACTGGTCATTTTGCTGAGGGAATCGCAGCGGTGATAGCTTCCAGCATCTGGAGGATGTGAAGCACCAACCACGGGCAAAAAAAATCTGGGATTTTTTGCTGGTGTGTGTGTGATCTAACATCTGACTGTTTCTGCATCTGCAGGGAAACTTCTTTTATTTCACTTGTTTTCAGGAGGATGTTTGTGGTGCTAAACTTCTGGCCTTGTCATGCAATCCTAGCCGTAGGGAGGACTGAAAAGAGGTGAAGGAGACATTTGCAGGTTGAGCAGAGGCTGTAAATCAAGACAGTAAACTCGGTATCGGTGATCGCTCTTGCTTTATCGGTGATCGCTCTTGCTTTTCCGGTGCAGCCCAGGAATGCCTGAAACGCCCGTAGCCACGCGTGTGTGTGAATGTCCCGTAGGCTGTAGGAGTGCTGCGTGTGAAGGAGGTGGCACGTGGATATGAAGGAGGCGTTGCCCTCTGTGGACCCTCTGTCCTGTGGCTCAAGATCTTAACTGGAGCCCAGATAAAATTTTTTCTCAGTTGACAGTGCAAATTGGAACTGGTGTCTGGCTAATTTTATCTCTAGCAGCATCAATCCCACCGTCTCCACGCCTTTTGAGATACCTTTGAAGGCAGAAGGTTGTTCCGCTGGTTCTGCTGTCTCCGGGGAGCCCGCGATGGGCTGATGGATGCGGCAAATGACTGCGTTGGGAGGGTGAGTTACTGGTAAGGCTCCACATGCCTGCCTTGCCCTCGGACTCCGAGAGAACGGCAAGTTGATCTTCTCTGTTGGCAATAGCAGAGAGCGGCTGAGTGACCTGTATAAACCCTCATTTTTAGTAAACTCTGCCTTCTTTCCCCTTTATTCCTCCTCTTTCCTTCCCCAAATACACAGCCGGGGCGGGAAAGCTGCTGAAATCCTGTGTCTGGGTGATGTGACATGCTGGTCCCCTCCTAAAGAGCAGGTATGACAGGTCATGCCTCTGACAGGGCGGGTCCTGGGGGATGCTGCCGCTGGTGGCAGGGCTTTGGGGACAGAAGAATCGTGTTGGATCTGTTCCTACTTTACCAAGCTCAGTATCTTAAATAGAAAATGCTGGGTTAAAATTCATGTTGAAAGTTTAGGTATAAGACATTGCTATAGGCCACAAGATGGAGCAAATTATTTTGTGTTGATGTGCAAGAAAAATTACTAAAGAACAGTGATTTTTCCTTATGTATTTTTTTCCCCACTCTTCACTAGCCCAGTAATATGTTTTTCTGACTGCCTAATGCTAAGGCCTGATTCAAGAACATTTTATGGAAAGCTGAGATGTTGAATATACTTAAAAAAAACAGGCTACCCCTGGTTATAAAGGGAAAAGTTTTCATACGTTGGGTAATTTTGCCTCTAAGCTGACGGTGGGCTCGTGTTGTCTGAGCTGCTGCTGTCTACGTAAGAGGGAGCTGCGTTTTCCTGCACTTCAGGGGTAAAGGGAGCCTGTGAGGGCTGGAAACTGCTCTCAGGCAGAAATGTAAAGAATTTGGAACATGTAGCTATTGTTAAGTGAGATAAAAGCTTTTGTCTTGGGAAATGCAGTATCGTTCAGCATCTGTTCGTTTGAATTTATTTCTCCTGCGGGAAGAAATTCTACATTTCTTCCTTTGCTGGTCAGCCTTGTTTGTTTTTTTTTTGTTAGCATTTGCAGTAGAGCCAGCAAATGACAGCAACAGCAGGAGCTTTCCGAGGAAGTATAACCGTTCCAACCCCCGTAATGCTATGGAAAAGCAAGCTCTTCTTGCGTTTGAGGCATGCTTTAGTATTAGCTCACTCTGGACTCCTTGGTCGCACGTTCGTTCGCAAGAGCTGTTCTGGTTGTGTCTGAGGGCTGCGAACCTCAGTGCTGCTGTGGCTGGGGGTGGGACTGCTGGCTGCACGTACAGACCTTGCGCTGTATTTCTTAAACCTCAGTGCGGCTTCTAGAACCGTGCAGCGGGCTACCAAAAGCGCCGTATTAAGACTGATTAGCTGTGTGCTTAACGAACACCGCTGCGTGTGAAGCGGCAGTGCGGGTCCGCGCAGAGGCTCTGTGTGATGTGCCAGGGAACTCGTCTCTAGAGAATGCCTTGGTGTCCGCTCTTCTGCTGCGCTCAGACACCGCGACCGGCTGCAGAGAGGCTGTTTGGGCTCCGTTGGTGGAGGTATCAACCCACCTTGTCTTGGTAAGGTGGCAGAAGCCCTTCTTCTGGAGTTGCAGCATTATATATGAGAAGAGTTTTTGGCTACTTGAGAACCTTGTTTGTAAGTCTGTGTGTGGCAGAGGATGTCATACACCCCAAAAAGGTACCGAGATGTGGTGGATAACATGGTGTCAGAAAAAAATTCAGTTTTTAGTCCTATTTCCCTTCCTGTCTGGGTGAGGGAAGGGGCTTCAGAGAGAAACAGCTGAGGAGAACTGTGATTTTTGACAGCCAGGCTGTTGGAAAACTCTCCCCGGAGGAGTCGGAACAGCTCCTGTGGGCAGGAGAGCGAGGGACGCTGGGCAGCCGTGGAGGCCGCTGCCTCTGGCGTCTCGCGTTCGCCTGCCTCGTCCTCCTACAGCAACTGGTCACAGGTATCAAGGTTTTCAGGATTTGGCTCAAGACCTTCTGAGGTGCGCGTGCCGCTCCTAGTACCCCGGCTGTGAGGCGTGCTGAGTCCCATGTACGATGTAGAGCTGCGGTTCGCAGCATTAGGCTACGGCAGTCGGATAGTTTCAGCGATCACTTCGCTCCCCTGTAACAAAAGAATGGGGAAAAGGTTCTGTTTTCAAGGTGGATTCGTTCACTCTTCTGCAGATACCCAGGTGTGTGGATGTTGTTATAATTCTATTTCTTTTTTCTGTCTGCAGCACTGAATTTCCTGTTTGTGACAAATTTGCAGCCTTAGCATTGTGTAGGTCTCGTATGAAACGTGTGTCAAAGCTGCGCAGAGATCTGTTTCTCCAGCGTGGATGAGTAACCTGGGGTGTCCTTCCCAGGCCCGCGCTCCCTCCACGGAGCCCCTCGTTCTCGCTCCCCGGGGTCCCCACGTGAAGCGTTGGAGCTGGCTGCGTGTGCGTGGGAAAGCGTCTTCCCTGAAATCACAGCAGCGCAGAGCCGTTTGGGTAACCCTGGCAGCGGCACCGGCCTACGCCTGGGTAAATGGCAGGAACGGCTCGAGAGCTGGAGCGCTTGCTTCACCAGCAACTTGCTTTGGAAATGAAGAGACTTTAAAAGCCAAACCCTGCTCTTTCAAGCCTTTGCTTTTGTTTCCTATGGTCTGTCTCTGAACTTCTTTGTGTTTCTGTCTCTTGTACCTGAAGTGGACCAGAAATGCAACGTACTGTGGCGCAAGGTTGAGGGAACATCCTGATTTCCTCTTGTTTCCAGTCAAACTTTGTCTTGGATTTGCAGTCATGCAGAAGGAGAGAAGTGCTCTGAATGGATTCTCCTTTAACATTTGTCCAAAAATCAGAGGGTTTATTCTGAGTTAGCTAATCTTTGTTTGCACAAATGACTCTGAATAGGAACAGTTCCTGCTTCTTATTTTTATGAGCACTGCTGTAGCATAAAGTTAATAAAGCTTTCAGAACTTAATATGCAATCCCCCAAAAACTAATAAGCAAATATTAGCTTTGGAATGCTTAATGTTTTCTTCTGGAAGAGTGCTGATGTTTCACTTCAGATGAAGCAAGCAGATAGGAGGTTTTCCCTTTGCAATTAGCAGAAGCGGTTCCCGGTGCGACGCTGACAACCAGAATTGCTGTGAGCAGGTGAGGCTGCTCAGAGAGGCGGGCGCGGCCTATTTCTGCCGCAGGACTACAATCCGTGTGTTGTTCCCGAGTTACTCGGAGCGCGGATTGAGGAGTGGTCCGGTCCCGACGCCCGGCCCTGCAGCAAGATCGGATCTGCTGGGTCGCTTCTCTCTGCAACCCCCGAGTGTTTGTGGGCGCGGGGTCCCAGGTGGGTTCGAGGGGTCGGGTCTCTTGCAGCAGAGCAGCCGTGGAGTCCGGGCGCCAGAAACCGGAGGTTTAGCAGTGTGCTCAGTGCTGGCTTTGCTTTTAGGGATTATTTCACGTTTGCTTTTTGTCTTCTGCCCCTCGGTCAGGGGTACGATGTGTCTGTGAGCGCCAACATAACCGGCTGTAGCTCTAGCAGGACTCGTGCTGAGCAAAATCACCAGTGAGGTGAAGCCCAGCGCTTTTAAATTCCAATATACTTCTTTGCAACTTCCTTTCCAATTCAGGGAACACAGGCTATAAGACAAAACCTCTTTATTCAGCGTAAATGCGACGTGTAGCGTTTTGGCTGGCTTGCCAGCCTTACCCCTTGCACTGCAAAGTCTCTGAGCAGAGAGAGCACGCTCCTCTCCCCTCCCTTTTCCCAAAATCCCAGAATGTCCGCGCTGGTGCTGGACTGCAGGCAAACGGAAATTGCCTAGGCCTCAGGGGGTGATACCGATTCTTAGGGAAAGATGCAGCGCCTTGCTAAAAGGTAAGAGCAAAAATATTTACCCAGGTTTTCCATTTGGTCATTACGCCAATGCACTGGTGCTCTTGTTGCATTTTTAGTTGCATTACTGGGGGGAAAAACAGGTAGATTTCTGCAAAATAGTCCTGTGGGTGTTACATAGAATTAAATCTGAAACTAGAAGCGTAATGGCTCTACTTGGGGTTTGTCTTCCCCTGTATGCTCTCTCCCACATAGCTGAAAGTGGGTGTTTAGGAGAGAGCGTGAAAGAAAACAGCGCCTGCGATATCTCGTAGAATCACAGAGAGGTTTGGGTTGCAAGGACCTTAAAGGCCATCCAGTCCAACCCCCAGCTTCTACATATTTCAACCTTACAGAATCCCTAAACCAGCTATGTATAAAACCCATTTTTCTTGCCTGTGTGAACCTGCCAGACCTTCTCCTCAGGTCTTTTTTCCGTTTGAGATGGTGGAGGCGAGGCGTTCCAAATGCCAGATGATGAGCTGGTTTTAACGAGGAGCCTGGGCCTAGGTCTTGTATTGAATTCTCTGGCGCAGTCGTTAATGGCGTTTTCCCGTGGACAAAATGACTTTGTTTCATCTGCTGTGGGTATCTCATTGTCCCGGTCTCATTCTGGAGAATTCAGGAAAAACGTCTTTATTTCCTCTCGGATAAAAATCTTGGATAATCATAGCTTTGAACCACAGGGAAAAAATCTGTCTTAGATTTAAACCTTTCACTTCTGAGTCCACTGTTAAGAACCACGTGCTTTGCATTTAGCCTGAGATGTTAAAAAAAAAAAGAAAAAGAAAAAAGTAGGCTGCTCCATCTTTCCTAGAAATTTGGTGTGTGTTTATTGTAATGTATTATCTTAACCTTTTCTCTGAGGGTTTTATATTGAAATTTTTGCACTTTGTAAATCCCATAGCAAGTTTAAGGTGACCAGTTCTGACGTTTGCCACTTGGTAAACAGCCTAGTCCTAAGTCTTACTGTCAAGTTAAAATATGCTTTGACAAGACGTATCTGCGTTATTTATTTTATTGTGTCGTGTACTTTGGCGTAGTCTTCTGAAGTGTGGCTGCTTACGCCTCCTATCCCCGTTCCCCCCGCAAAAACCCCTTTCTTTAGGTCGCCTTGGCTGCAAACCTGGCCTGGTCTTGTCTCTCCTCGCTGGCGTATCCACGAGCCCTTCCCTCGGCAGCGCCGTGCTGACAGCTAGCCTCAATCCTTCTTTTCTGACTGGCGTTTTGGCATCTCCTCGGAGCGCTGCTTCATTCTTGTACTGCTAAGCTCCTTTTCTTCCTTCCTTTCAGAGGGTTTGGTTCCTAGCTCTGTTCCGGCCGGTTCTCTCGGCTGGTGTTAAGTCTCTGCTTATCTCTTCTGCCCTTCCTTCCCCGAGGCAAGACCCAGTAATTTGAGTAAATTGCCTGTAGGCTCGCAACGAGCGCTCGGCGTGTGGTGTCTCTTTCTCCCTTTTCTTCTGCGGAGGTACGATGCTGGAAGTCATTCTAAAACAAGCTGGCAATGTTTATTTTCCTCTTATTTATTTTTCTCACGAGCTTGCTTTCTTTCTTTCCAGTTCCTGGCTGGATCCAGTGCCTTTGCTGCAGCGGTGCACATGCTGGAATCGCCCGACCCCCTGATGTGTTCCGGGATGGCAGCTAGGTGACGACAGTTGAGGATGACCCTGACTGAAAAACTGCGCGAGAGGATATCGCGGGCGTTCTACAACCACGGGCTGTTGTGTGCTTCCTACCCCATCCCCATCATCCTCTTTACTGGGCTCTGCATTCTGGCCTGCTGGTAAGTCACACCAAGTGTCTGGTGTCAGAGCGCCGCTGCTTTGTGGGGTGTTCACAGCGACGCTGTCAACGTGCTCAGGTTTCCCTGGCTTGTGGGCTATCCCAGAAGCTTTTTTTTTTTTAAATGTAATAGATTTGTTATCTGTTTCTGTGAGATAAAAGAAAAGACAGAGATGAAGTATCTTTATGTGGTTTAATAAGTAAATATTAAAAACCGATTGAATAAATGAAGTAAGTAAAGCAATAAGTAAAATAGCAGTAATCCCCAAACACCTGCGGGCAGACTCCAAAGCCGTAAATTAAAAATGAGGAGAAGGAAAGTTGATCTTTCTTTCCATACTTGCCTATTCCGTTCTCCCTGAAGCTTGTACTCTTCTTTCGCAGCCCTTGCCTTGGCACGCCTGTGTTGTTTGTTCTTGTAAATTCTCTGCTCTCCTTCTGGACTTGAATTTGGAGCTGAATTGCAGCTGAATATATTTTCACTCTCAGAAATGTCACACAGGCCTCTTAATTATGCCTCACTGGAAATTATTACTGCTGGGGTTGAGAAAACTTTTGTGCTCAAATTTGTGCACAGACAGATTCTCTCGTCGGGGTTTTAATTGTAAATATCTTGTCTCTTTTGGTCAAGTAAACCCTGTGTGATGGTGTACTCTACTCCTCTGCTTTTGGAAGAGCTCCACCTCTGTCGATATAGATACAGAACTGATTTTTAATTTGAGCACCACTGAGGATAAGACAGACTTGTTAAAGCATTATTGAAGTGATTATTTTCATGTATTGAAAACCTTTGAGATCGCTTCTCCTGGCTATGACTCGTGAAGGCTGTGAGCAGCAATCGAGGCGTTGCTTTCCTGATTTTGCACTGCTTATTGTGCGTTCTTGTACCTGTCAAGGATAATGGTTTTATTTTCAGAACTCTCGTTCTGTAGGAATGTGAAGCTTCTACAAGCACGTGTTCTCCGTTCTGTTTATCTTTGATACGGTTGCAAGTAACGGCTCTGTCTTTTGACTTGAGCTGTGCTGGATGCTGCTTTCGTGTGTCAGGCCTGCGACAGGGAAACCAGAGTTCCACCGTGAGTCCTGAACCGCCACGCCACAGCGCTCTTGCTGTTAATTGCTTCATCAGAGCTTCCAGTGGTGTTAGGCTTCTGTTTCCAGTTGTCCCTCAGGTGCTGTGGTGGGGTAAATGCAGGAGGGCAAGACAACTGATTGCCTGTAAAGTGTTTATCCATGTAAGTACTGCAGTTTGGGAGGGATCGAAGTAAAAACTGCCTGCTTACTCCCTTTCCTAAATGTAGGGTTTCCCGGAGAGGAGGAAATCTGATCTGGGATTACTAGCAGCTGTCCTGCTTCTTGGGAGCCTTGTGCCCACTGGGTCAGAACTTGTCTGCCCTGTCTTCATAGGCGTGTGTTTAAAGCAGCGTGAGTTAAGGTGTCCCACACTGAGTCCTTGAAGCTTCAAACCAGGCTGTCTTTGCCAGATGAGCTCCTGGTAATTGTGTATTTGTGAAAGCGTCCGCTTTGCTCGCTGCTGGTAGTTGAGGTTCTGCAGTTACTGGTTTCCTCTAGGCTGCAGAAACTTGTCCAAGGCACCGTCGACCGTAAAGTGAGTACTGAGTTTCAGTAACTCGTTAGGAAAGCATATAGCGGCCTTAGGAGAGACGGGGTTTCAGAAATACTGTGCCACCCTGTGAGAGCAAGTGCACCCTGGCAAAAAATTGGGGTGCAGCGTGGCTCTTCAGAAGCAGTTTTGAGGGATGTTTCAGTTCCTGTTCTGAGCTGCTGGTGTTAACTGGTGTTAACTAGGTGTTAATTCCGGCTGGAGAAGTGGCATTGCTAACGAGATCAAAACTGTTCCAGCGTGCAGCCCTTCGACGCCTGGGATTTCAGTGTGGTAAGACTGCGCCCTGAGAGGACAGCCGTGCACGGGATACTGTGGAACATTTACTGGCAGTTTAGTTTTGGGTTGAGGTCTTCCTCTCGGTTTGAGCTGGAGGTCTGACTTCTTTATTGACCTGGATGGTGGGGTGGACTGCTCCCCCAGCAAGTTTGGAGGTGATACAAACTTCATATGCCATGAGCTGAAAAGTGGAAAGCTGCGTGAAAACTGGATGAAGTGGCTGGATGAAAACTGGGAAGAGTGGCTGATACACCAGGCAGCTGTGTAGGCAGAGAGGAATCTCAAAGTTCTGGACAATGAAGTGTAGAAGGAAGAATAACCCCGGGTGTCTGTCCGGGTTGGAGGTCGGCTCTCTGGAAAGCAGTTCTGCAGAACAGGCCCTGGAGATCCTGGTGGACACCAGATTGAACGCAGGCCACCGATGTACCCTCATGGCAGAGGCAGCACACAGCATCCTGAGCGTCGCCAGCAGGTCGAGGTGGTCCTTCCCTTCTGCCTGGCGTGAGTGCTGGGTCCAGTGCTGGGCTTCCCAGTGAAAGGAGGGTGTGGAAATAGTGGAGCAAGTCCAGCACAGGGCCACGAAGACGACGAAGGGACTGGAGCGCCTTCGTGTACAGGGTGAGAGAGCTGGGACTGTTCAGCCTGGTAGAGAAGGCTCCGGGGATCTTACCACCCTGCAGAAATAAATGAAGAGGGTGTGAAGAGAAGGGGGCTGGGCTCCCCGCCCGGTGGTGCCCACTGACGGGACACGAGGCAACGGGCACAAGCTGAAGCACAGGAGGCTCTGCTTACGCATAAGAAAATACTCTTAAACTTTACGGTTGTTAACCATCGGAGCAGGTATCCCAGGGCGGAGGTGGCTCCGTCCTCGGAGATACTCGGCGTCCATCTGGACACGGCCCCGAGCCACCCGCTGTGGGGGGCCCTGCTCCGAGCAGGTTTGGGTTCGCTGACCTCCAGAGCTGCCTTCCCGCCTCAGCTGCCTGGCGTTCGGCTGCGCGCTTTTTACTCTGCCTGCGAGGGCTGGAAAGGAGCTGTGCAACGCACATGATGGAGGAGAACTGGTTTTTAGCTCCCCTTTCAGTTTCTCCAGTGTGAGAGCCGTGCTGATTTATCAAGGTGTTCCTCCTTGTGCTTCCTTCCTTCCGTGCTTCTGTTTTTTTCCGAGCTGAAAAAGGACGTGGCGCTAAGGGGAACAGAGATCATTGCCATCAAGTGACTTGAGAGTAACTCCTGTTTCCTTGGGGCTTTGCAGTTGCAGACCACAGTTTAAATCAGTTCACTGATTTAAAACAAGAAATAAAACTTATCCCCTTACACTGAGGCTACGTTACCGAGTGAGTTGTATGTCAGGGTCCTTGGCTTGTACTAGAATTTGGCTGCTCTCTGCAGTGAGCACTTGATAAATCTCCGTAGGAGTCAGATGCCTCTCCCTTGTTTGCTCTGTGTGGAATAATCTGATGTTTGTGGTGTGTGGCTGCACGCAGCTGGTGGCTCTGTGATTTGTGCCACTGGAGCTGCCGAACGCTCGTCTCGTAACAAATGGGTAGGGGCTACGATGTATAAACCTGGAGCAAGATCTCCAGTAACTCTTCTGACTTTGACTGGAATCCTTCTCAGCAAGCCAAAGAAAGGACTGTCATTCCTTTCTTAATCAGAATTTCTGAATATTTAAAATGGTGTGAAATAACAGGAGAACAGACGTGATCAACAGTTATCTCAATGACTACTGGCTATCTGAGGGGTAGGACAGGAAACTTCCAAAGCATTGTAGCAAATATTTGGGAAAATGAATTTTTAGCTAATATACTAACTCACTTTAGGTTGAAGTTAAGTCCTGGAACTGGAGGGGAGGGGTGCCATCCAGCGGGACCTGGACCTTGGAGAGGTGGGCCCGTGGCCCGTGCCAACCTCATGGAGTTCAGCCAGGCCAAGGGCAAGGTCCTGCCCGTGGGTGGGGGCAATCCCAGCACAAATCCAGGCTGGGGGGGAATGGATGGGGAGCAGCCCTGAGGAGAAGGACGAGCAGCTCAATGTGAGCTGGCAACGTGCGCTCGCAGCACGGAAAGCCAACCGCTGTCAGAAGTGTTCCGTTTTCTTAGGACACGTCGTCTCATCCGCATCGCTGCAAAGAGTGAGAAGTGTGCTGAAATTCGCAGAAAGCGGCTGGTGGAAAAAAATCAAGGCCCAGCTTCAGGGTAGAAGCTCATTTAGGTGAGGTTTCTGTCCAACGTGATGGTAAGAGACCCTCAGCACTGTTTGCGTAGCAGTGCAGATTAGCGTCTGAATGAGTGTGGAGCAATTAAGTAGGAACTACAGGTCCTTCTAATGAGGAAGGAAGATATGCAGTGATCCAGTGGTTTTGTACTGACTTTTATCAACAGGGAAGGAGCTAATAACATCCTTGGGGTAGCTGAGAATCTTGGTCCCTGTCCCTGAAGAAGTGAGTGGAAAAAGGAGGTGGTAGTGGAGCAAAAGGAAGCGTTCTGTATTCTTCCTTAAACATGGTTAATAATTATATCGTGGTGGTAAAGCAAGCAAGGGTGGATCCTGCATCCTGTGTTCTTGAAAGGAGGAGAGGCTAAAGGAGTTTTTCTATCTTTTTGCACCTGTATGCACCCAGAACCAAGGGGAGCTTGTAAAGTTCTCCTGCAGAAGAAGTTAACTCAGTTGTTCTCATTTTCCTCCCCCACACCTCGGTAAAACACGACCATCTCTGTGTTTGAATAACTTTTAAAAGCTGAAATAAAGCGCGTGGTCCGCAGCTTACCCAGCGTCAGTTCTGGTTCTCAACGACGTGACGCGGTGCGGGTGTTTCTCCTGTCCCGGGAAGGCCGGGTCCCAGGAGTCGGGCAGCACGGCCACCACAGTCTGTTGTAGGTTAGTTGGATGTGTTCTGTCTTTAACCCTGGAAGTGGTTTGTGTAGGCACTATTTTTAGTGTCACCTATAGACAAGACATAGCACAAACAACATGGTTTTGTTAATAAATTAATGTTCAAATCAAAAGCAAAGTGCCTGTGCCTCATTCTTCCTCTGAAAGTCTGAAACCCAAGCTGTGTGAGTCTTTGCTTCCCAGGGAGAGTTTTCTGCTGAAGTAGCTATTGACAAGGGTAGGGTTCCTAGCTGACTTGTTTTACTGTTTATCCCTCTGTAGGTGACATTAATTTTCACTTAAATGGATCTGCATTAAGAAACATTCCTACATTCCTGTTCTTTACAGGGACAAACCTATGTGTTTCCTTGTTTCTTTTTTTTTTTTTTTTTTTTCTTCCCCAGTAGAGTGAGGGTGCTGCTTAAGCCTGTCTGACACCAGAGTAGTTCCTCCTCCCCAGCTCAGAGAACAGATGATGCCTGTAAATCTGGTAGTCAGATTCTAGTTCTGAAGAAGAGTTTTTAGTTGAAGTGAGGATTTAAAATCCAAGAGCTCACCCCGTGAGGCAGGTTTGGGGGATTGAGGCAGGTGAGTCTTTGCAGGTGTCCGTTATTTGGCTGAAGCACTGGGCTCTGCTGCTAGAGAACTGCAGAACTGGCTGGAGCCAGAGCCCTTTTGTGTCTCCGTGCATATCCGTGTTTCTTCCTGGAAGAACATTCCAGTGCCTTACGGGCTGGTGCTGTCTTGGGTGCTGGTGGGAGCTGAGCTGCCGTCAGCCTCGCCGTGTTCCGGATCCACGGAGATCCCGTCTCCTGTGGGACAGGATGACTCCAGAAGCAAGTTCAGTGTAACGAGAGCGCTGCTCTGCTTTGCAGAGAAAGGGAAGCTGGCAGTGCAGAGCGAGGGGAACTTTACCTTTGCAGGGCAGGCTTTTGCGGGTCCTGGCAGTGGGAAACATCATTTACTCAGAAATTGGTATTGTTTATGCCCTCACAAGGCTAAGAGGAAACTGGTGCTGCCAGATATCTGGCCTTCTCTACTCACTTGTTATTACGTTTCAGATCTTTCGTTAGCAATGGGTTTTCAGTGCTAGTTCAGGCTGGAAACAGGCTGAAAGCTTGTTCTACGGTGTGCACGATGCAGGTGGCAGCTATAGCTATTCTATTCTATCACCGCCCTCCCTTTTACCTAAGACCTGGCAGCTCCCTGCTTTCCTTCGTGTTTAGCAGCTGAGGACTGTTCTGGGGTGGCGGAGATCTCCGCTTTGATTCTGAGAGGAGGAACGTGCAATCGAAGGGTTTGCGGTTCTGTTGGGTTGCCAGCTGCCTTGGGCTGACCTGGCAGTTCTCCATCTTGGCCCTCGAAGCTGTCTTGAGAATATGTAAAGCAGTTGGATGAACATTTTTGCTTGAACTTACCTCATGCTTGGAAACTTAAAATGCGCTCTTGCATGAGTTCAGCAATACCAACTTGTAGGTGATCTGCTTTTCCTTTATTTTGGATTTGCAGAAGGGTGTCAGGGTGCACTGTCACATGAGCATCTAAAAAGGACTCTTCTCAAAACTCAAACTTCTTTTTGAGCTTTCCTGACACCCGTTGTAGATCCTGCTTTTCTTCCTCCTTTCTCTGTCCTTTCCATCCTGGTGTTCACCTCTTTCCTGCATGGTCAAAAACATCTCTAAGAAAGAGAAACGTGAGGGGACTCAAACGTGAGTGCTAGAAATCACCTCCCTGTAACTCCCTCGGAGCAGTTCTTGCGTTTGGTGAGAAGTGCACGTGGAAAGGACCTAGGCCTGTCGCATCTCGCAGTCCTGGCAGTGTTAGTGTGTGTGGGAAGCCGGGATGCTTCTGGCAATGCAGCAGCATCTCTTGGTTTGGTTTTTAACTATCTCTTTAATTAAAAGATGCTCTGACACCAATGTCTGAAGTAGTAGGTCTGGTGACTTTCTTGATGTCCCTGGGTGGTTCTTTCTCAGTCTGTCCTTTTTTTTTGTCTCTGTCTGTCTCAGGTATCACAGGCCAGATCAGCTGCTATCACATGCCTGTATAAGGCTAATTAAATTAAAGAATTAATATTTTAGCATCTTACTGAAATAAGTTACGATAAGCGTAATCTAGAATGTGTGCTTTGTGCATTCTTCCATCAGGCATTGTCAAAAACTCCCATAAACGTCAATCCTCAAACACTGCTGCAATATAAGTACATACATGTCGTCGTAGTTGGCTCGAGATGAGGGAGCTTTTGGAAAGAGTCCAGGGAGGAAGTTTGTTCCTGAGCTCTGCCACAAAACAATGTGCTGGGCAGTTTATGCTCTCTAGATCCAGTCTCATAAGGACGGGAGGAGCTAAACCTGAAGAGGATGATGGTCTGTGTTGCCTTGATTCCCTCAGCACTGCATAAACATCTCTGGTTTTTTGCTTCCATCAGAAGTTTCCCTTTTGCTCTTCCCCTCAATTTGTTGCCCGTGAGCCTTCTAAGAAGTGCCACTTACTCTTTCCTCCATTGCACTTGCATGTACTGTAAATTTTTTTTGCACAAGTTCGAAAAATAAAAACCAATAATACGAAAACCCTCGGTCATTCAGAAATAGCCGTTAAGGAGCTGCGAACTGCTGTGTCCTGTATTTTGGGAGGTGGCTTGCACATCAGGATGGGAGTGGTTGGCTTCTTCCCCTCTACAGAACATTACACTTTTTTTTTTAACAACATAAAAACCAAATAGTGGATTCTCAGCTAACCTTCATGTCAGCTGCTGGCAGGCACTCTGTCAAGTATTGCATCTTTCTCCCAGGCCTCGAGTAACCCCGAGCCCACTGGAAGCTGTGCACAGGTTGTCATCGTTGAACTTTCATCCTTCCCAACTTCTCGAGTGGCTTCCGGAGCTGGAGCCAGGGCTACTGTGAAGAAGCTGTACGTGTGTAGGAGTAAGGTGTTCAACGGTAGGGGAGTCAGCACGCATCTCCGCTCCACTCTGGCAACAGACACGTCTCTTGGCGATGAAATGATTTTATTCAGATGTAAATGCACTAGTGGCTGAGAACCAACACGGTGGAGCAACTAGGAGCCATCTCCAGAGGCTAGGATTTTTAGAAAAGCTCTTTTATCTAAGTTTCTTTGGTACATAAGCTGGCATGTTGAGGCCTTCCTTTGTGGCCTCAAGCGCAGAAAGGGCATAACAGAATCCAGAGTTGCTTGATGTGACACGTTCAATACTGACAAAACATCTGTGATGATGGCCAGGTGGTTGTTTAGCAGGCAGCTGTGGAAATTCAGGTCCTTCGCCTCCCCCAGCTGTTCTCCTCTCCCTCTACTGCAAGCTGCTGCTCCCACAGCCTGCCAGCAGTTCCCGTTAACCCCCAGTCCACAGACAGCCGCCGCGTCTGTGTAACATCGCTGTTACTGACCCGGGTGAGGAGCAGAGCACCCGCTCGCCGAGTCTGTGGATCGTGCCGGACACGGGAGAGCAGTCGGTATGGCGGAGAGCCCGGCTGCCGCTCAGAGCCGCTTTGGCAGGTTGGGAGGAGGGACTGACAGGAGCCTTGGGAATCCAGCAAAGGCAAAAAGGCAAATGCAGAGTCCTGCACCAGAGTCCTGCGCTAGCAGGCAGCAGGGTCAAGGAGAGGAGTCTTCCCTCTGTTTGGCCTTTGTGAAACCACAGTCCTGCGCCCGGTTTGGGGCTCTGCAGTGCGAGGAAGGCGTTGGCATGCTGCAGCACATCCGGCAGAGCTGTTGGAGCGGGGAGCTGTAGAGGCTGAGGAGACTGAGTATCGCTAAGTGGTGATCTTACTATTGGCCTGCAGCTGCTTACTGGGAGGGTGTGGAGAAGGTGGAGTCAGATTCTGCTCAGGGTATGTACTGGAAGGAGAAAAGGCAATGGACAGATGGGAAATTTGGATAGATGTAGGACAAAATACGTTCGTTCTGAGGGTTATCAAATGCTAGAACGGCTATCCAGTCCTTGGAGAGACGCCAGCCGAGACTGGACGTGGCTCTGAGCAACCTGCTCTTGTTGGCCCTGGTCTGAGCAGGACTTTGCACTGGAGCTCTCCAGAGATCCCTCCCGCACAGCTGCTCTGTGACGGTGGAGGTCGCTGCTCAAAGCCACGCCAACCCCAGCCTTAGGCTGGGAGCCCTGTCTGGTTCACTTTTGGATATCTTCCATGATGGAGAGTCCACAGCCACTCTGCTCCCTTTCCCAGAATTTGACTGCTCTCCTTGTGAGGAGTTTTTGCCTTACGTCTGATTGGAATTTCCCTCCCTGCGCTTGTGTCCTTTCCCTGTGCACCCCCGAGATGAGGCCGGGGTCACCTTCACCATAACCTCTAATTAATTAGCTGAAAGCCTGCATTTTAGATTCCCTCCCCAGTCTCCTCCAGGCTGGATGAGTCCAGTTAACCCAGTATCTCTTTTTGCCCCATGTTCTCCTGCCATATTGCCATTTTGGTGGCCTCCCCTGGACTAGCCAGGATCTGGGGCATTTTTGCTTTGAAAGGCAGCAAGAGTTGAAAGAGTTTTCAAGGTTGTGTGCAGGGCTAGCTGAATTTTGCTAAACCAGGAAAAAGTACTTGTGACACCTTCAGCATCTCGAGGAGTTCAGTGTTTCCTTCACCCTGCGCTCGGTGCCGTAACTGTGACCTGGGTCAGTGGTGGGGTCTTCACCGCTGACGCCGGAGAGGCAGATGCTGTACGTGTCTCCCCAGGCGCTGGCTTGCAGCAGGTCGTTTGTGACAAGCTGCGCGTTGTTTCCAAGGCCTAAAACCCATGGCTGCGTGTGAGAGAAAAGAGGCTGAGCTGCCTCCAGATTGTGGCTTTTGTGGGGCGTTTCCACCTGTGATGTGTTACCACAGGATTTCATTATTCCTTTTTCTCTTCCCTCCCATTGCGCAGTGAAGTGATAATGATTAGATATTTTATTTTTGTCAGGCTAATAAAATAGCAAATTCAACAAGCTTTGCTTCTGCTTTCATTGTTCATTTTCAGCCTTTTGTTGCTCAGTCTGAAGCCTCGTCCTTAGCTGTTGCTTGTCTCTCCGTGGCCTGTGATGATTCGGGCTAATCCCTAACGACATGGAAACAATCCCAATCCCAATCCCAAATCTGGCGATATTGCAAGAGAAGTTCAGCTAAAAATGGGAAAATATGTCAAAAATTTAAGGCCTGAGGGATTGTCCTGCATCAGACAATAAAAAGACAGAAGTTAGGTTGTCAGAATTCGCGTCTCTGGCTCATTTTGGTGCGGACAATTCCCACTCATTGGCCAGTATCTCTGTAACAGTGGTCTTGCTTTTTCCTCCAGCTCAATTCTGATTGAGTTAAATCACTTCGGAGAACTGCGGGAGCTAAAAGCACTGTTCCAAGCACTCTGAAACCTCAGTTTCCCAACTTTCAAATAGTTTGAGTCTTTGTGCTGCTACAGTCATCTGAAAATTACAGTAACAAAGCAGCAAGCAGGTAAATATTTTGTCGCTGTTTTGGTGTCTCATTGCTGCAGTTAGAAGTGCTTTGAGGACCAGTGAAGCTAATGAGAAATATTGGGAATAGTTTAAATCTTAATGAGGAAAGTGAGGTGATCAGTGCAGGGTTTGGCAGGTGTCTGAGTGCAGTGAATGTCTCATTCAGTGTGTTCTACGGAACAGCTGAGGGATGGCTGAATTAATGTTCTAGCACTACGAACGCGCAGGTGATGGAGAGTCACTCAGGTGAGGTCCTGCAAGAGCTTCTCTTCTTTTTCTCCCAAAAGTTTGTCATGCCTTTCCGAGGGGGAAAGACCAATTCTCTCTCTCTACTCTACACATCCAGCTCTCTTCTCTCTACACATCCAGCAGTTCCGATGACAGCCAAAGCCCTCTTGCGGTATCTCCTGTCCTGCAGAGCTTGGATTTGCCTGGAGCGGGCTTGTTTTTCATGACCCATTTTTTTGACCATCTAAAGCCTAGTGAAAACCAAAGCGCAACATTTCTCGCTTATGTCTTAACCGTAGTTACCCGCTGCTGAAGCTGCCGCTGCCCGGAACGGGACCCGTGGAGTACAGCACCCCCGTGAAGGATTACTCCCCGCCCTCTCCGGACGCGGGTCAGCAGCAAGGGGATCTCGGCGAGCGTCCCGACTGGGTGAGTCCTGCCCTGGGGGCGGCTGGGCGTGCTGGGGGAGATGAGGTGGTGAAACATCCCTGCCGTGCTACTGATGCTTCGCTGTAATCCGCGGGAAGTATTTCTGGTGCTTTGTGTAACTGCTAAGTTTAGGCTGTGTTTGAACTAGTCTTAGCCTGGCATGAAGACAGGTGCTAGGCATGTGGAAGAGATAAAAGCTCTGAAATGCTGTTTGAGAGCCTGTTTTCAAGGATAATGCTATCTAAGGCAGGTAGCACGCTATTTAAAGCATTTTTAGATTTTTAAATGAGTTTAATGGGGGGTTCTGGGATACAGGCCCCAGTTTCCTGATGTCGTACGAAGGCAGCGGTTTCCCCAGCACAGCGGGACAGGCCTCCTGCTGACACACAGCGCTTCACGTACCTGCCTTCCCTCCCCCGAGGGACTCAGCCAGCCTTTACTGCCGAAACCGTCCGGGGGGACGCTCCTGCTGCTTACGATGGCGGTTTTGTGTTGTCAGCCTCTCTCAGAACAGGCATGTCTGGCCTGGAGGGGACAGGCACACTGTCCAGCTCCTCAGCGCCTGCCGTTCTCTCTCCTTTGGCTTTAAAATATTGCATCTAGCAGGGTTTTTCTCTGATGAATTTGGTAGTCTAGTCTTCAGCTCCAAGACACAGGCTTTTTTCTTAAGGTCACAGTCAAGAGTTTTTCACGTGAAAGAGAATTTAGGCAGCTGAAGAGTCTGGCTGTGGAGCTAGCTACTGCAGTGTGGGCTAGGGAGAGCAGGGATGCTGGAGGAACCTGGTGAACTGATTATAATCTACAGGTGGGATTTGTTTTTATTCTTAATCAGCTGGTATGTATCATGCGGGTAAATGAGAATTATATCCTTATGTTAAGGGTAAGGAATTGACTTTTCTTTTGCATGAGCAGACTGGAACCGTGATGCTTTCCAGGAAGGCTGATAACCTGGCCCAGGAAATCAGGAAACGATTCTAAAATCATCCTTCGTAACCTGCATTATTCTTTTCTATTCCAGGCTCTCTCTTAAGTAGAAGCTACCTGTTGGCTTTATGCTTTTGATGCCTCCAGCTCTCTACTCTTCTCACTGTGGCTGAAATAATGTGCTGCCTTCTACGCTCCCTGGTGCCACTGAGAGCTTTTTGCACTGCGCCGTTAACTCGGGCTGCTGCTGGCTGATGAAATCTTCCCTCTGCTCTGTGGCCTAGTTCAGCTAACAGAGCACCAAAGTCCCGGCCGCCGCGGCGGTCAGCGCTGTGGTCCCTAGCGCAGGGTCAGCAGCCTGGGCGCAGAGACCGGGGAGATTTAAATGGGACATAGTGGAATCGGCACAGGTTGGGGGAACCGCGGCGCTGTGAGAGTCCCTGCTCCTGCCTTTCATTCCAGTGGCAAATCCAGCAGGAGCTGGGAGCCTCTGCCTCACAAAGCAGCGCAATAGACTGATGCCAAAACGCTCAGTGGCATTTTGCCTCTTTGAGAAACAGAGTCTCTTTGTTCTTGCTAGGTTAGTGCTGTCATGTTTCACCTCTAATTCGGGAAAGGAAAATATAGTCTGGCAAAGCCCTTCCTGAAAGGTTGCCAAGCTGCGGTCTCATCCTGCTGAGCTGCTTCCCACTCACCGTGTGTTTTCATTCTCCCCCTGGTTTTCCCTGCAGTATGTTGGTGCTCCTGTGGCCTACATCCAGCAGATCTTTGTGAAAGCTACCGTCTCCCCGTGGCAGAAGAACTTCCTTGCTGTTGACGTATTCCGTTCACCCCTCTCCCGCGTCTTCCAGCTAGTGGAGGAGATTAGAAACCATGCCCTGAGAGACAGGTAATTACTGCTGGTTAAAGTTGGTGTAGAAGGCAGACTGACCTACTGTACGCATCCATCTTCTGAATTACTGCCTCGTAAGGCTGATTATGAGCTTTGAGTTTGTAAGATTCTCAAAAGAAAATGAGAGATCACCGCTAACAGGTGACATCGTATCCGTCCTGCACGTAGAGCTGTTTGGCTTTTGTGCTAGAGAGCTTGCCTGTCCTCTGGTCACTGATAGTTGTCAGGAACCCTCCGGTCAGAGTCCTCTGGAAGGGACCTCCAAGGTCATACCTGTTACGGCAGATGGCATGCTCGTGCGTGCATGTCTCGTGTTAAAGCAAGTGCATTTGATCCCCCCGTGCCTATTGTGAAGCTCTTCTGGAATTTCACGTGGTCAGGAGCCTTCTCCCGACTTTCCACTTGGGCTATATTTAGGACCAGTTTATACCTGGCTGGTTTTGTCCTGACACAGTATGGAAATAGCTTTCCTCTGCTTCCAGATATTTACAGGGACAGCTCATCCTCCCCACCCCAAATCCTTGTTTATTACGTGAAAATTATGAAACTCTGGCCTCACTCTGGTAAGACAGCTCTGTATTCAGTTTGTCGTCCTGGGTGCTCCTCTTGGCACTGCTGGTAGCGTCTCTTTCCTGAGCGTGGGAGATGAGAACTGCACACGGTATTCTCAGGGAAGTCTCATTTGTGTGTTGGTTTCCGTGGAAATGCCTTTGCTGAAATACAGTGAGATTACAGGTCCCTTTTTCATGCCAGTCACATCAGTTTTACACATTATGGAGTGATGGATTAGCGTCTCCGTGTCCCTCTCTGTCATTTCCAGCTGATGAGCTCCCACTTCATAGCAGAAACTCTTCTTAGTCCCCAAGTGCATGGTCTTGCACTGTGTACTGCTGATAGAAAGGGGATTAAATTTATTCCAGCCCTCACATCATCCATTTTGGATGTTCTGTTCCTTTTCTGTATTATTTTGTGCCGCTGGCAGATGTCCCTATATCTTATTCCAAGGTTATTACATTAAAAATGTATCATAACCCTGCTTCTCTGAACTGCCTGTGAGAATTCCACTCTGTTTTCCTCAGTACTGGTGATTGCCCTTTCAGCAACCCCAGGACCATTTTCCTGTTAACCTAGTTCTTCACAATTTTTGTGCGAATTTCTGTCTTTCCTGTGAACTAAATCATTTTCTGTGTGGTGCTGCATCGAAAGCTTTTATTGACACCCAGGTGGCTGAGATCTGCTGTGCTTTCTCCATCGCAGAAGCATTTTAAAGAAAAGACCGCTCAGACTGATTTGGGATATTCTCTCTGTAAACCAATAATATATTTTATACATGTTAACTTGCCTCTGTTTTTTTTAAAATAACTTTTCCTTCGAGTTCTAAGTTTTTATTTGTCGTCAAGTTCTTGGCTGGATTTACTTGCTAGGGACAGAAAGGTTTCCCTCCTTGCCTGTCTGCGTCCAGTGAGAGTAATGATGCTGAGAACCGGCCAAGCGTGGTGACAAACGGTGAGATTAGAGTCTTTAATCATCCCCCAGCTTCTCAGCCAGGAGCTTTCTTCATTCTTTGTCCTCTAACTCACACGGATGGGGAAGATTTGCTGCTTGTTCATACTTCCCTGGCAGTGTCCTTTATTAGTTCATTTTTGAGAGTGTCCACTTTACCTGATGATTTGTCTTCTATTTTTTTTTTTTGAACCATTCCTTGCGAGCCAGCTGCCTGCTCTCTCTGTGATCATTTTTTAGAAACGCCATTTGTGCTGTGAAAGATGTTGCTCTTTCCTACCAAATCACTTGGCACTGGCATTCTTTCTGTGTTCTCAGTTCATCTCCTCCTTTGTCATATGTGTACCTTTAGATAACGATCGGTGTAGAGTTGCCAACTACAAGTCAGAAACAACTTGCTCGCAGGACTTGGCTTCTCCTTATCTCCCCTCGGTGCTGCCCTTGATGAACAGTGATGCAGCATGGAAGCAAAACTGATTGTCTTAGTATGAAAAAAGGCATTCTTTTGTTCTAACATACAGCAGGAGCTGAAGATTTTTGACAACTGGATAGGAAATACGAGGTGATTATATTTTCATCAGCTGTAAGCTTGCTGAACCTTTGAGCAGTCATCGTTTGTAAAAAGTCAGAAGGGAAGTGAAATGTATAGTTTGCTCCAGTTTGTGTTTTTGGTACTGCTCTCTGCATCCACAGCATACTGGTAGGGACACTGGCTGTGTGTGTTTGCTTCAAAAATAGGAATGTACGTAGTATAAACTGATATCACAGTTAGGTTTTGGGGTTAGCTGACACTAAAATACAAAACAATAGTCGTCTCTCTCTTCCTGGAGCTATTATCAGAGGCATCACTGCATCAGGTCCTTTGAATTGTCTTCCAGAAAGCTTCCGTTCCTATAAACACAGTATTTGCAAGTATATTTCCTCGTATTTTCTTTGATAGCTGTGACTTTTCTAGGTATCCTGCCATACAGTGGTATGGACATAGATTCTGGAGGGAGGGTTCACAAAGACATAACTCAAATCATCATTGCTTGGGTTCCACGTTCGCTCTTTCTGCTCATTATTGAAAGAATCTCCTCTAGAGAAGGCGTTTTAGCTTAGCACCCTCACTGATTTGTCTTTGGGAGCCTCCTCCTCTGAGGCTGGAGCCAGGGAGGACTGGTCTCTTGTATCTTGACTTCGCCTGTGTTAAACAGACGGTGCGAATCCTGCCAGCTGCCCGTGGCGCACTGAGGGAGGTGTTCTCGTTCGGATCAGCAGCTCTTCCTTGTCTGCCCAAACAGCGCGCTGACAGCTTTTGTCAGTGAACCTTCACAGTCAGGTCCTGTTGTGAACCTACGTGGAGTCTCGCTGGAATTACTAGTTGATACGGATTAGGTAATTGTGTTACAATGAAGTTTGAACACACACAAGCTCCATTTCGTGCCAGTTACACCTCTGTTAATTTTTGAACCCGTGAGGCATTTTATTTTCCATACAATGCAGAGGAGTTTGAAAACATTTTGCACAGTGGCAGATATCAACTCCTTTGTACATTTTAGAGCAATCTCCACACCTTAAATCGTCCACCTCAGGAAGGTTAATAAACATTTCTGTAAAATGTCCCGTTGCACGTGTGGAAAGAGGTATGCAGAGGAGCTTAAGGTCTTTGGAGAGGAATTCCAGGGATCTCTGTAGACTGGAGGTGTCAGATGTGGAACTGAAAATCGTGGCCCGTAGGATGGGTGAAGAGTGAGAGCTCTGTGGCCAGACAGCGTGCAGGGAAGTGGGTTCTGGCATCTGTGCACATGTTACGGCGAGATCCCGCTCTGTCACCCCAGGCTCCTGGTCTGGAGTAAGAACAAGAGCAGTAAGCGGCGATGCAGGTCCCTGGGGTATTCATCTCAACAGCTCTGCCTTTTGTTTGGAGAGTTGCAACATACAGGGCAGTGTCCAACCTTTGTTTGCCTTTCAGTTCTGGTGTCAAAAGCTTGGAGGAAGTTTGCCTTCAGGTAACAGATCTTCTGCCCGGCCTCAAGAAGCTGCGGAATCTGCTCCCCGAACACGGCTGTCTGTTACTGTCTCCAGGGAACTTCTGGCAGAACGACCGAGAGCGATTCAATGCTGACCCAGATATCATCAAAACCATCCACCAGCATGAACCAAAGACCTTACAGACGTCAGCTACTCTCAAAGGTAAGAGGCTGAAGAGCCAAAGCAGCTGTGAGAAATCCCTACAGCTTGCATGGCTGTTTTGTCCTCGGTACCTCCACATCTGGATTGCCAACGTTAGCAGACTGTGTGGCATTTTGTTACTCAGCGTCTGGAAGGAAGTATTTTTCTCTCCTAATGAAAAAAAATAAGTCTGACCGTGTTTGGGATCACGTTGTTTAGTGGTTCCAGATGAAATGCCGTTCCTTTGTTTTTAAAGGAACTTTGTAGGTGTCAGGAAGCCACGTCTGACAAGGGAGTGTGTTTTGAACGTTATTTTTTGAGCATCCACGCTGTGGTTTGGAGAACATGGAGTCTCTCTTTGAGCACTCCCTCACAAACAAGATAGAGGTCCCCGGTATCCTGGGAATTCCTGAGAACAGTGGTAGTGTTCATCGTGATGCTTGATTAATGTGCGTTTTAGCACACAAAATAAAGAGAAGAGACATTCAATAGTCCTTTGCAGTGCAAAGTCTTCCTGGAGTCTCTGGTTCACATCACACACTGTCATGCGCAAACACAAGTGTCCAGAGTTTTCTTTGGCTGCATCCTTAAGGTGACGCCTGTCTCCTCTGCTGAAGGACAGGGTGCCTGCTTGACGTGCCTGTGTGCTAACACACAGAGCACGGGGAGAAACGGGAGGAATCAGAGATGGGATCCCTGCAGCTGGAGGGCTACAACCTCCTCCAGCTCGCAGAGGTGGCACGGGGTAGCTCTCGATACTGGGCCGCTGCTGTGGGTAGGCTCTTCGGGAGAGACAGACTGGGAGGGCAAGGAGCGGGAACGCCTGGAGCTCTGCTTAGGGACGGGCGATGAGCCAGTTAGAGCTTCTGGGTTCGGATTAGAGGGCAGACCTTGTCTGCTGCAGACTGCCTGGTCAGGAAAGAAGGAGGTGAGGACTAAATTCCCCACGGGAAGGAAGATTTTTTGGTGTTTAAAGGGCATTTCCCATGTTTTAATTTGTGCCCGTGGCCTCTCGTCCCGTCACTGGGCACCACTGAGAAGAGACGCTCCGTCTTTCCTCCCCCGCGCCAGGTATGCGTACACACCAGTGAAGTCTCCCCAGAGCACCAAGGAAGTGCTTCCTGTAAGAGCAGTGGTTCTCATTCAGTGTTCTTCACACCTCATGGTGTGTCCCATGGTTTTGTTTGTTTTTCTGTTATCCCAGTGTTTCGTTCACGCTGTTTTTTCGCAGATCTGTTGTTTGGGCTCCCCGGGAAGTACAGCGGGGTGAACCTCTACAATAGGAAGCGGGTGGTGTCGTACACTGTCACACTGGGTCTCCAGCGCTACGATTCCAGGTAAGGAGCTTTAGCTCCGTTGTTTCTGTGTCAGGGACCCCTTGTCCAATTCTTGGCCAGTTTGCCATTTTCTCTGTTCTAATTGTTATGTTTTTCTTTAATCTCTATTTTGTTGTGTTTTAGAGTATCTGAACATGCTTTAGAAAAACAAGCTGCTGTTTTTTGGAGGAAACTTGCTGTGTTTTAGGGAAATAAAAACCTGTTAGTCCTCAATTTCTCTTTAAAAAAGTGTGTGTGCTACCCAAAGCTGCCAGCAGGAGTTCCTCTGATGATGGCTTCATCTGCACACAGAGCCGTCGTCGCTGCAGCCAAGGCCCAGGAGGTTTGCCCAGTTCCTGGTGCATAGACTGGTTTGCTTTCCAGTAAGCACTAATTCAGCTGGTACCAACTGTGGAACCCCTTTGGCAGTGTTGGCTTGGACTGAGTGGATCTGTGGACTAAAAGCTCTGCTCTGTGCTGCGCAGAATTCCCCAGGGAATGCCTAGGACAGAACTGGCAGCACAGTAGTCGAAACTTGCGCTGCTGCTGCCCGTGCAAGAACCCTTCAGCCTCAAGAGCTGTCATGTAGCGCCTTTCATCAGCCGTACTTGGGTAGAATTGAGGGGGTGCTGGAGACTACAGCATCTTCTGCTCCCCAGGGCCAAGGTTTTGGATTATGAGCCCTTGCTTTAAATAGTTTTGCTGAGTCTTCACAGCTGCCTTTGAATCTTCACAGAAATCAAGGTCTGTGAGATTGCCACAGCACAGATGTGACAAAGGTAGTTTGGGCCACGAAGGAGCAGACTTAGGAGTCAGGCCTAGGAGAACCGTGCTTTGGAAGTCTGTGTGAATCTGTGGAGCTTCCTCCTGCTTGATACCCCCGGAGCTGCTCCTGGGAACTGTGTGCCGGTGGTTGGGTACACGTATGTGACATCCTCCCGCTTGCTTTTCTTCTCAGGTTCCTCAGCAGCCTCCGCTCTCGCCTCAAGCTGCTGCACCCCAGCCCAAACTGCACGCTGCGAGAGGAGAACATCGTTCACGTCCACTTCAAGGAAGAGATTGGCATTGCTGAGCTCATACCCCTCGTCACCACCTACATTATCCTCTTCGCTTACATCTACTTCTCCACACGTAGGTTTGTGGGGTGGAGAGCTTTGGGGGGAGAGCAAGCCAGTGAGCCCCCTGTACACCTGCCAGCTGAATGTTTGTGAGGGATGAGTGGTGGGGTGCCTTTTCCCTGGCTGCAGAGAAGAGAGACTCCTGTCCATAGCACTGCAGTTCCCTCCTAGTTCAGCAGGAAAGGTGGTGGTGAAACTTCACCCTGAACTGATACATAGAGAGTTAGTGGTCCTGTTTATCAGATTTCTGCTCATTTGTCCCTCTTAGCCAGTGTGGTTTTATTCCTTGTGATGCCTTCTGACGTGCTTTCTCCCATTCTGTTTTTCAGGGAAGATCGACATGGTGAAGTCGAAATGGGGTCTGGCGCTGGCCGCGGTGGTGACGGTGCTCAGCTCTCTGCTCATGTCCGTTGGGCTGTGCACGCTGTTTGGTCTGACGCCCACTCTTAACGGAGGGTATGTTTCCAGCACCAGACCTCTTCCTAAAGCAGGGTAGATGGAAGTGAAATAATTTAAACAGCTGTTAAATGCTGTAAATCTTTAAGATATGGTATATATATTCACCAGAGAGGTGGTGAATCCCCCATCCCTGGAAACATTCAAGGCCAGGCTGGATGAGGCTCTGAGCAACCTGATCTAGTCAGGGATGTCCCTGCTTCTTGCAGGGGGGTTGGACTAGATGACCTCTGAAGGTCCCTTCCAACTCTAACCATTCTATGATTCTATGATTTTTCAAATACACTTATGTGATATTATATTACACACTGCTGTGCAAAATGTCATCAGATGCTCTCAGACCTGACCGGATCCCAGTCTTCCTGGAGATGCTGGCTGATGGACGTTTGTTACATTTTACTCGGAAAAATCTTTAAAGGTGGAGGAACTGATCTGTGGCGTTTGTGCCTGGGAGGCTTCCTGGGTGACTTTGCAGCCACCGCTGATGGTGTCAGCCCTTCTTTTAAGTGGGGTTCCCGTGCGCGTTAGCATTGGTGTTTGGGACTTTGATGTGGTTACTGCCACGCGTTCTATTTCTGTCAAGCTGAAAACGCCTCAGAAAGCTCTGACTGGCACCTCACCTCACCTGGTTCTACACACTGCTCGTTTCTCATTAATTACAGATCGGTTCAGAATCTTTCTTTTGATTTTCAGATCCCTTTCCCAAGTAGTTAAGAAAATACCATCATTTTTCTTCCCGTCTCCTTGCAGCTGTACGCTGCAGGAGCAGTGACAAGTCTCATCCATGAGGGAGACTCCTTGGTGGGGGTGGTAGTTCACCAGCAGCCAGACCTAGCTGGAGGAGTTCCTCTCCTAGAAGCCCAAAAGAGCTGTGAATAATTGACTTCAGAAAGTGAAATCTTTGTTCTTTCTGGTTTTACTGCTGTGGTGCCTTGGAACCTTAATTATGGGCCAAGACCACATTATTCTGTGAGCTAATAAACCAGATAGGATCCACTGGGACTTTATAACTTTAATGCAAGAAAAAAAGGTGATATTTGGATGCAGATACGTGAGGGGAGTCCCAGGGATCAGGTTTGGTTAGTGCAATGACCTTTGTGTACTACCAGCCTTACCATTGTCACACAGAAGCGCTAAACTAAGCTGGTTGTTCCTCCTACAGGACAGAAAGAGTTCGTTTAGTCCTTCTAAAAATAGTTTTCCAGCAAAATTCCCCGGTGCCTGCCAGAGCACCTTCCCTCTAGTTACCTGACAGGGGACAGCGTGCTCTTGGTGTGTCGTGTACCAGTGGGAACGTGCTAGGATTTGGCCGGCCCAGGGTGCGGAGCCTGGTTAAACTTTGATCTGCCTTTCAGCCTTTTTTATGCCTTTTGTTTCCAGCAGAGCCTTCCAGGGGTGGGTGTGTTTGGTTTTGATGGTACCTGCATTTATGATAAGCCTTTTTCCCTCACTGGTTTTTGTAAGGTATTAAAATAAAGCTTATTGCTTAGAAATCAGGGTTTGCTTGCTACGGATATGATACAGAAACTGGACCTTAATCACTGTTAATATTTTATAATGTAGTGAAATTATTACAGGTGAGGTAGACATCAGTCTTATTTTACAGAAAAGAAAATTAAATGGAGGTAGGTGACATGATCTCTGCAGGATTTAAGAAGGAACGAACAGTGAAGTTGAGCAGAGTGCCTGGCAGTGGGATGCCCGCGAGCTGGTGGACTGGGAGAGTCTCGAGAGCAGTCCAGAGCACAAGCCACCAACCCAACGCTGGCATCTCAGCTGGGTTAGAGAATCACAGTCTGAAATGATGAGCTGCTTCTCCTTGGTGCCTGCTAAAAGAGACCTAGCTCAAATGTGAACATTTGCATTCTGGATAAGAGAAGCTGGTGTGATAAGTTCTTCCATCTTGTAAAGATTTTGGCTGAACCAGAGGTTGTCTCTGTTCACGAGCGTGTGTGAAGCCAGAGATCTGCTTTATGTATGAGTTGGCAGTACTGTTTCTGTGGACTTGGTGGGATGCCGGATCATGCTGTGATGCAGCACCTTCTGGTATCGAAGCGGTAAGTGAAGTCTGAATGTGATGGACACGACATGGCATCTCCCCTTTCTTTTCCTACTGGAAGCTCCTTCTCAGCGCTTGGCACTGCGTGGTGGAAAATACAGCAAGAATCTCTTGCCATCTGCCTCCCTCTGAGTGAACTTAGGTTTTGGAGTTGCAGGGTGTGAACAGCTTGTGTTTGTCCTGCCCGGAGTCGCATTACTCCTCAAGAGAAGCTAACGTCTTGGGACTTTTAAACTGCTTACCCAAAAATGGTGCTGGGCCTCGCGTACCGTGCAGGGCTGCGCGGTAGTTCAGGACTGCGCAGGAGCGTACCCTTGCAGATAACGTGCTCTGCAGGACCGTGCTGCGCTGTGCTGGGCTGCAGAGCTCTCCCTCACCTTTGTTGCATGCTCTTTAGAGATTTCCGTCGCTAAGGATTACGAAGAGCTTTTCTCCTCTCCTGAAGTACTGCTCGGAGGAGTGACACAGGTTACGAACGGAAAACGCTTTAGAGAAAGGCAGGACTGAGTTGCACTTGCTGGATTTTGGATTCTTTGATATGAACAGGAATTTTCCTGTGAGCGGCTTACGTACATTTTGTATTTTTTCACTAAGGAATTCACTTTCTGGACAGGTTTTGGGCAGGATGTGAATGGGTCAGTGTGTTGCACAATTGTTAGAGCTAAAGTTTGGTGAGGATGCCTGGAGAAGAGTGCGTGGAGGTTGGGTTTTGGTTTGTGAGGGGTTTTTTTGTCATCTTGATTTCGATGGAGCTCTTACTGTTTCAGCTTGCTGTTTGCTCAAGGAATCCATTGGAACGAAATAGCTGAGTTAGCAGTGTTCCAGACAGGTGTTTTCCACCTCCCCCCACCAAAAATCCATTACCCTCCGCAATGAAAGCATCAGTATTCCACTTAATTTTAGCTGGAGGGAACTTAAGAGATTTACTGTCTGCCACGTCCTGGCACGGAGCAGCTTTTCCTCTCTGATCTGGGCTGTAAGTAGCTCAAAAAAGAGAAAAAAATTTAGGAATGAGAAGAGTCGAGCAAAGTCACGGTGGTGACCTCGGGTGCTCCTACTCTTCTGTGTGCGTATGTTCTGAAGGGCACGTCCATTTCAGTGTGTTTTCTTGGCTCTTGGGTAAATCCTGGCAGGATTTGGTTTATTTATGTGCAAAGCATACGTCCATCGCGTGTTGTTCTCAGCGTTGTGGCCTCAGAGCTCACTCGTGTGCTGGCGCCCAGAGCTCCACACGTGTGTGAGAAGGGATCTGGCTGAGAGCACCGGGTAGTGTTTCCTGGCCTTGACTCTGGGATGTGTTTGCTGCTTAACTTGTGTTCTTCCCTTCTTTTTCGCCAAGGGTCTCATCCTCTCTTCTGGTTCTGTTTCCTCCAGAGAGATATTTCCGTACCTGGTTGTCGTGATTGGCCTAGAGAACGTGTTGGTTCTCACCAAGTCAGTTGTCTCCACGCCCGTTGACCTGGAAGTGAAGCTCCGCATTGCCCAAGGTGTGCAGCCTGCTCTGGAAAACGGTTGAGAGAAAACTGGGGTGACCCAAGGACTGGGAGATGGGGAATGATCTTAACTGTGATCCATGAAGGAGCCAAGGACTGTGTGTGATGGATGTGAACTGGGAATTGTGTTCTGTTAGGCTTTTTGTACTGGTTTTGTTAATTCAGATAACTAATATAAGCCTGCAATTGCGGGCACTGCTTTTTAAGACTATTGACTGAAGCACTGGCTAAACAAGTTTTAAAAGTGTTGGTAAGGGAGAGCTGTATCTCCGGTGTTGATATTCAGCACCTTGTCCTCTCGTGTCATGAAGATCGTAAGCGCAGTCCACAGGTCGTGAGAAATTCTGCTGAGTCTGTGACAAATTATCTCCTCTGAATTCAGGTGTGATCAAACCATGGATAAATGTAGTTTACAAACTTAAAAAAATATTTCTAGACCTCAGGGGCAATTCTGGAACGATGTCCACTAGTGAGTGATCTCCTTTTACCTGTCTTTGCATTCTTTACCTATCTTGGTCGTTCCTTCTCCAGGCCTGAGCAACGAGAGCTGGTCAATTATGAAGAACATGGCCACGGAGCTCGGGATCATCTTGATCGGGTATTTCACCCTTGTCCCAGCCATCCAGGTGAGTATCCCTCCAGGAGCTGGCCTTCTATCCAGCAGCTGCTCCTGGATCCTTCCAGTAGCTGGGCATGCACATTGAGTTCATCCAGTTGTTGTCCCTGGATCCTTGCTCATCGTGATGGCTCTCAGCCCACGATGATGGGGCTGATCACTTCGCTGCCGCCACCCCGGGAAGAGCCGGAGCAGAGGCTCGTTCCCCTCCTGCCCGTCCATCCACGCTCCTTGTGTTTGTGGAGATGAACTTCTTGGCAGGACTTGGCATGCCCAGTGCCTTTGTTGCGGGGATATCTTTATCCCAGCCTTCGAGTGCCTTTTTGTGAGCTGGCTCATCCACCTTCTGAGGGGATGGAGGGGAAAAACCAAACCCTACGGCAGAATATCTGCTTGGAGGGTGCAGGTGGACAGTCTGTCTGGGGCTCTTTCACCAGAGTGACACTTCTGTAGGTTTTTACAACCACAACCACAGACATCCCTGTCTCTGCTTCATGGGTGGCTAAACCGAAACCTTCCGGTGGAATGATCTGTAGGGTCGTGTCGTCGGGTCTGTGCTGCACTGAAAATAGCATCAAGGTCTTCTCCTCGCAGCGTGTTCCTTTCTCTGCTGTGCAGTCCCCTTTTCAGGACTGTGCTTGCTGGGTTGTGTCAGGAACCTGACACCATTTGGTTTCTGATCCTTGACCAAGCAGGGCTCGTTCCTGCTGAGCTGCACGAGCAGAAGTGGTGCCTAGACACATCCTCCTCGCCCGTTCCGCAGCACCTCTGGAGCCAGACCTCAGCGAGGTGCCAGCCCGTTGTCTCTGCTGGCAGGAGCAGCCCCGCGTTGCCGTAGCTGGAGGCTACTCCGTGCCCTGGCTAGGTGCTTGCTGGCCACGCGTGACCTGCGTGGAGAGGCGTGGGTTGTCTGTATCTCGCTGTAGTGTCGGGGAATCACCAGTGGAGACCGCAGGTTGAAGTGTTATCGTCTAAGGAGATGAAACGTTCAGGTTGGACTGGAGCATTGCGGGCTGAACTTCACGGTTCCTGAGCTCTTGTCTCAGTATCCAAGAGGACAGCAAGAGAGGAGCTACGGTAGAATTCCCCAGGCTTCAGCCAGCCACCTGTCGTGGCCTAATTTTTTTTTTTTATTTGAAGCTGATTGCAGAAATTGCTGAGCTCAAAAGCTGGCCCGCTCCATCCTTTGGGCCTCAATCGGGCTCGTTCGTGTGGTGGGTTAACACCTCCTTCATTGCTGCACCGCCTGACCTGAGGAAGCGAAGCCTGACGGTACCTGTGAAGCGAGCGTAGGGCCAGCAGCCCGGCAGCGTGGGTGCTGCTGGGACGGTTTGCTTTCTCGTCGAAAAGAAGCTGCTCTGCTGTAGAGGAGCTGGCAGGGCGCACTGCGACAGGAGATAAAGGAGTGCGATAACGGGACGGGGCAGGGCCGTGGGGAGAAGTGACGCCGTGCCCACACCGCGGTGTTCTCTCTGTTAAAGCGTCCTGTTCGTTACAGCGTTCTGACACGCGCGGTGACGTCCACCCTGCCCTCCGCGCGATCCTGCCTGTCCTTGGCTGCTTGGGAAGGATCTTGCAGGGATGCTGTCAACGACTGACGGCCGCTCTGCGGGAGGCTGGCGTGTGCCCCTTATCTTCGTCCCTGAGAGCGAAGGACGCCTTCCAGATAACGTGCTGTGCGCGCGTGGCAGAGTCCAAGGAAGCTGGCGGGAGGAGCGCGGGGCGGCGTAAATCTGGCAGGGCCCTTTGCTCTCGGCTGGCAGCGGGAGCGGGGCTGTCCGGTACAGGGGACGGCAGAAGAGGGAGGCGTTTCTGTGCCGAGAGCTCTCACCTGCCCCGAGGGCTGTAACAGCTCTTGTTTTTCTCTGTTACACCTTGGCAGTGCAACTCATTTGGCAGAAGGGAATTTTCTTTGATTTTCTTGGCTCTCTTTGTCCTAAAATAGCTTGACTTCAGTTGAGAATTGTGCCTTGCCTTTAAATCCCTCCTAAGTGCGAGCAGCGGTGGAATCCTCTTGCCTTGCGTGGCAGGTGGGTGGAGACCCCCGTTCTCCTGGCACTGCTGAAGGTCCTGGGATGCTGCAGGGGAGCGCGCCGAGCGCTCATCCTGTGCTCTCCACCTCTTACCCGCTACTTCACGCACAGCCCAGTCCTGCACCCACAGAAGTCACGCTGGGTTTTGCCGTGGGGTGTGCAGTATCCAAGGATGAGAAGATTGTGCACTGGGCTGGCAGCTTCAGGTGGCTGTACTCCGAAGCGGGGCGAGGGAGGCGTTAACAGAACTGGCATCTCTCTGTGCAGAGCCTGCCGTTCATGCAGTCTGTGTTTGCCGAGGTCGGGGTGAAATCTGGATGAACGTAGCTTTCCTTCGGATTTTCCCCTTGAGAGAGGAACCTGTGTTGTGCTTTCATCCCTCTGCTCCCAAATCCTCCTCTGCGATGTTGGGGAAGGGGCTGACGAGAAAATCCTGATGGGAACCTGCTTCCTTGTGGTGCTGGTGCTGGGAGGTTTGGGCAGGTGCAGCTGGCCTGGGGGGTCGTCTCGTTTGGCATCACGCTGATTTTTAAATAACGAGCAGTTGATTATTCGTGTTTTGAGGACAATTTGGACAGGATGGAGAGGCTTCAAGGTCTGCTTAGAGGTTTTGGATAGCCTTTGCCTTCACTCTGAAGGCTCTGAGCTCTGAGGCTGATACGGGCCTCTGGCCTTACGCAAGAACCTGGGGAAGACGTTGGAGAGGGACCAAAGAACTGAATCTCTGCGGCCCCTGTCCTGCCCCTGGGGCCGTGTCCTGGCAGGCGGCGAGAACGCCATGCCTGGGGCACCAGGAGCGAGGGGCCGTGGGTGTTTGCCGGCTCTGTTCTGCAAGGAGGGCCGGAGTCCCTAATGTGGTGTTTAGCCTCGGGTTCTCACTCCGGCTTACGTTCGGCTTTCCTCAGCTCTCCGTGTTTACTAGCTCCTTTCTCGGTCGCGACAGAAGTTTCTACCTCCAAGGGAAACAAAACACCTCTCAAAGATATTTTAATTCAGTGTTGCTGTGAAGTTTTGAGGTAGGGGAGAGGGGATGGCAGTAAGGGGGTCAGGGTAAGAGGGTGCGTTGGTTTGGTAGGGGTGATCTGGGAGCTGACTGAGCAGAACCTTTTCATCCTCACTTCTGCAATGGCACCTGCTGGGGAACGCGGAGCATTACAGCACGCGTGGGAAACGCCGGCTCTTGCAAACGTCCTTTCCCATGTACTTGGAGTTTGGAGACCTCTGCACGTGGGTACAGGACGTTCCTTCTGCAGGTGTAGGACTGAAATTTGCCCATCCAACGTACGTCAGCCAAAAGCGCGATTTAAGCAGAAACGGTTTAGCTGGGGCCCCAGCGAACGGCTGCCAACGCGAACGCAGCCGCACGGCGGCCTCCGTGGTGTCTCTGCTTGGAGAGCGACTGATGCAGTTCGCGAGCAGCCCGGGTTCCTGCGGGAGTGTTACATCAGGGCCGGGGTGTGTTGGTGAAGGGCAGGAAGCTGTCGCTGTTGGAGGCCGTTTGGCCTGGCGATCGAGGAGCTGCGGCTGCAGCCCTGCCGCGGCTTTGTGACTGGGTTTTTTTTTGTGAGTGCCGGTTTTTCCTGTAGTGCTTTGATGTTTTACAGCTAAGAACAAAGGACGCGAACCTGAATAAATCCGCTCTTGAGTTCTCACAGGGGCTTTCCTAGCATCGCACTCTGGACTGTTACAAAACGTCGGTGACAGGATTTGTCGGTAGAACAGGCTCAGACCTGTGCTCTCGGCCAGAGTTTCCCGTTTTCTGGAGTTGAAATCTTTACCGTCGTCCCGTAGCTAATCAGTGTGTCCTGTCTGCAGGAGTTCTGCCTCTTCGCTGTGGTGGGCCTGGTGTCTGACTTCTTTCTGCAGATGTTTTTCTTCACCACCGTGCTCTCCATTGACATTCGCCGGATGGAGGTAAGGAAGGGCCGGGAGCACGGGGTTTTGCCGTGGGCTCTCCTTCTCTGCGGTTGTGGAAGGATTAAAGGAAGCGCACCCTGGGATTGTCACTCTCCAAACAGAAAAGGCCAAGCTGTGAAAGCTCCAGAGCAGTACTTGCTTGGTTCCACGCGCGCAGGGATTGGGGACAGGGTGCTTGAGGGAACCAGAGGTTCTCAGGTACATAAACGGGCAGATTTGAGGTGAACGGGCTGGAAGGCGACGCGGTCACACGCAGGTGACCGTCCCTGTGCACAGAGAGAAGCCAGCCCAGGCTGACTGAAGAGTGAAGGAGGGAACTCAGACACAGGCGTGTACCGACGACAGCGGCTTCTGCACTCGTTTCTCCCAAGGGGCTGCAGCACCGCGGCTCTCACCCCTCCGCTTTTCTCTCGGCAGCTCGCTGATCTCAACAAGCGGTTGCCGGCAGAAGCCTGCATGCCCCCGGCGAAGCCCGTCAGCCGCTCTCAGCGCTACGAGCGCCAGCCGGCTATGCGGCCTGCCACCCCCCACACCATCACCCTCCAGCCGTCGTCGTTCAGGAACCTGCGCCTGCCGAAGAGGCTGCGCGTGATTTACTTCTTCGCCAGGACCCGCCTGGCCCAGAGACTCATCATGGTATGCCGACACGACCCCACCTGAACAGGCTCCCGGGGGGGAAAAGCCCAACATTTTTGTGCATCCTTGTTCCCCTGCCCCACGATAAATGCAGATATTCTTCTGTGAGAACACCGCTCCGCGTGCGTTAGCTCCGGCGCTCTGCTCTTTGGGCGGTCGTGAGCGATTTTCTGATCCTCACTTTGAGACAAAGATCTGATTTCGTATAAGCAGATTTTCAAGGACTGTATGAGTGGAGAGAGGAGCTGTTTACAGAGCAGAATCCCGTTTTGTTCCTGCAGATAAAGACATGGAGAGATTTTGCTCCATGAAAGACAGGCTTTTCCTTTTGCAATGCAACCTCAGCAGTTACACCAGTTACTGCCCTCTCCTCTCCCCAGCTCTGCCCCGGGGGCTGTCAGGGACATGAGGGACGTCTGTGTTCCTCCACCACACACCGCAGTCTGGCGCTGTCGGCCAACGCGGGTGGCAGTTTAAGTTAAATTAACACGGCAGTCTGCGGGCCGTGGCTGCTGCGGCAGGCCGTGCAGAGTTCTGGAGCAGAATCCCGGGTGAGGGTGGCAGACGCGCTGGTCCCAGCTGCCGGCGAGGGGTCTCTTCCCTGCTGGGCACTTGTGTGGGAGAAGTGGGGTCCTTACCGGCGGCTTGAGTCGGGGGCTCATGGAATGCTTTTTTCCACTCTGTTTTTGTGCGTGCTCTGGAACGTCTCCCAGTGCTCTTAGAGGAGAAGTGTCTGCTGGGAGTAAGGTGGTGACTGGTACGGAGTGCGAGGTGTACAAGGTGTACCCGGTGTACCCGGAGTGCGGATGTTCATCTGGGGGCGGGGCGTGAAGGCCAGGTACTAACGAGCCTTTCCCTCCGCTCATCGTGTGCAGGCTGGGACGGTGATCTGGATCGGAATCCTGCTTTACACGGATCCTGCTGGCCTCAGCACCTACCTCACGTCACAGGTCACCGAACAAAGTCCTTTGGGCGAAGCAGTTCTGCCTCCTATGCCTGTTCCTGGAGGGGTCCTGCCTGCCGGGGACCCCAAGATCGATCTCTCGGTCTTCCCGTCGGACCCTGTACAGCTCTTGGAGAACCAGACGCAGCAGCGGGACCAGAAGTCAGGGCTGGAGTCCCTGAGCGGGCTGGAGACAAACCAGCACACGTGGGCCCACGGACCGGAGGGCAGAGGGAATGGGCAGGCGGAGCTTGGAGCTGAAGCAGAGGTCACCTGGGGAGCAGAGGATGAGGAGATCTGGAGGAAGCTGTCCTTCAGACACTGGCCGTCCCTCTTCAGCTACTACAACATCACTCTGGCCAAAAGGCAAGTGTGCTGGCCTGGCGTGCCGCAGGCACTCGGAATTCCCCGTGGAATTGACTCCAGGTGTTCTCCTCTCTTCTGTCCTTCGTCCTTCTCAGTCAGATAATTTGTGTTCCACATAGCTTACTCCAAATGTGTCTTCAGGAGGAGACTGTTGAGCAGGCCCTCCCTGTGGTGGAGGGTACCAAACTCTCCAGGACTGTTTGAGAATCAGGGTTGAGTGTCTCTCCTGCGCTCTTGGGTGTTTTACCTACTCGTCATCTTCCTTCCTCCTGGAGCTGACATTTCTGGGAGGTGGCACGTTTAGAATTTTGTAAAACGATGTATGTTCATCTGGAAGGGAAGGGGCCGGTAGAGGTGAGGAACAGAGACGTCTGGGCTGGAGAAACTGCTTGCTGAGATCTTCTGGCCTGCAGCGTACGGGAAGCTGGGCCAGATCATTGCATCCTTGCGGAAATCTGAGAGATCGTTTGATCTCGTCAGTGGTTCAGTCCTCTGTTGGCTGTTAACCTCTTCCAGAGGGTTAAAGGTTACGACCTGGGGAGTATCTTTAGAGAAGAGTATTTCAAAGGAGGCCTTTAGTTTGGAGTCCCTGAAGCTACTGGGCTGAGGTGAATCCTGAGACCCGCTTTGGCTGCTGGTGAGAAGATGAGCTGGTAACCTCTGAGGATTTCGCGTGTTTTGCGTTCGTTGTTCCTAAGCTGTTCTCCTCTTTCCGTTCCTTCAGATACATCAGCATCCTCCCGGCGATCCCGGTCACGCTGTACCTGAACCCGCAGGAGGCCTTGGAAGTGCGCCATCCCCAGGAGGCTAACCGCTACCACCCCTTCCTGGCCTCGGGCGGCGGGAAGCTGGGTGCCGAGGCTCAGCCCGACCGAGCCTCAGCCAAGCTGCACGCGCACCAGGATGTCACCCTTTACAAGTAACGAGTCCGAGACGTGCTTAGCTCCTGGGGAGGCACGGGTCGCTCGCTGCCTCTCCTGGAGGGGGAAAAACAAAGGAGAGCGGCAAATAATTTTCAAGCTTCGGTGCAAAATCCCGAGGTTCTAGCTCGGCTCGCGCAGGGTTAAATGTGTCTCTCCTGGCGCTGTGTTTTCAGAGTTCGCTGGCAGGAGGTGGTGTGTGCGGCCCAGGTTGTCGGCGATGGCTGCATCTGCCGCTCTCCTTTGGCTGCGTCGAACGCACTTTGTATTATCCCAGTCCCCATCCAGCGTTTTTCTTAAAGTCTGAACCGCCACGCTTACTGAAAAGTCTGAAAATCTTGTTGAAATTGACATTTTCCCGTTTGAAAAATCCTTTCATTTTCCAGAAATCACTCTAGCTTATTGGAAATTTTTCTCCGCTGACAAATTTAGAGCAGCAACACGTGTAACACGTTCACAGCATTTTTCAAACTCTGTCTGTGGACCAGTAGTGGCATCTTTTATCTCACCGCCCTCTTGTCTTTGTCTGTCTCTCCCCCCAGGGTGGCCGCTCTGGGTCTGGCCTCGGGCATTCTCCTGGTGCTCCTGCTCTTCTGCCTCTACCGGGTGTTCTGCCCCAAGAACTACGGGCAGAACGGGCTCTCGCACAGCAGGAGGAAGAGGGGGGACCTGCCCTGCGACGATTACGGCTACTCCCCGCCCGAGACGGAGATCGTCCCCTTGGTCCTCAGGGGTCACCTCATGGTAGGCTGGCTCTTGGCGATTATGGCCAGCGCTGATCCCGCCGTCTCTGCTGGCGTAGCTCAACATTCCTGATACTTAATGCCTGCTGGGTCCTTTTTTCCCTGCTTCCCCAAAGTTAGTGCGTAGCTTTGGGCTCTAAAATGTTGTTTCCGGCGCTAAAAGCATCCATGGTTTTGCATGGAAGTGCGCTGCTGCTCAGTTCACTCCTTTGTCTTGAGGGGAAAGGTGTTTCTTCCTGTTCTGAGATGAAACAAAGCACCCAGTCAGGTGCTGTGTGGTGTCTTCCAGAGAGGCTGCACCTCTGTTCCCAATCCTGCCGTCTCTTTGGGACGTTCTTTGCCAGGGAAAGGGAAGGCAGCCGGAGTCAGTTTGATTTGTGGCAGTCTAGTGCACGTCTGGGACTCTGGGCAAAGACGTACTCGTGTTCTCGGAGCATCCCCAAGCCAGCTGCGTAGTTTTGACGTAAAATTTGTCATCAGTCAGAGCCCAGAGGCCCGGGCGGCGCCCCGCGCTCAGCTGTGCTGTCCTTCCTTCCAGGACATCGAGTGCCTGGCCAGCGACGGGATGCTGCTCGTCAGCTGCTGCCTGGTGGGCCAGATCCGCGTGTGGGATGCTCAGACCGGCGACTGCCTCACTGTCATTCCCAAGCCGAGGTACGCGGCGTCCGTCCCGCGGCGTTCACCCGCGCGCCGATCCCGCCCCGCCGCTGGTGCGGACTCCTCTGCGCGCAGTCGTCCCTGTCCAGCAGCCCAGGTGGGAGCTCTGAGCTTTGGTTGCTGTGTTCCAGGTTGCGGAGAGACAGCAGCGGCATTTTTGATTACCAGGAGAGCTGGGATCACAGTCCCGACGGCAAGAACGGTCCGGATGACTCCTTTGAGAGCAGTCACCAGCTCAAAAGGATGCTCGGCCCGCCCCAGCCTCCGCTTTTCTGCGACCAGCCAGACCTCACCTCTCTCATCGACACGAACTTCTCCGAGCAGGTGAAGGTGGCCGAGTCGGAGACGCGGCTCCGTGCTGTGGGCGCTCGCCAGAAGGAGAGCGGCTACGACTTCAGCAGCCTGGTCGGTAAAGTGTACGAAGAGCACGGCTCCTCCAGCTGCCGGAGCTTCCCCGGCCTCTCGGCCCCGCACGGGCAGGCGGGCTTCTGCGCGGGCAGTGGCAGTCCCCGCTCGCTGGGCTGCGGCACCGAGGAGGGAGGCTGCGGCGGCCGCAGAAGGAGCCTGGGCGACGAGTCTTTGACGGGGTTTGACAAATCGGCACCGCTTCCTTCCTGGGGAGGAGACTTGGAGAGCTCTGTCTGGAGCCTGGACCTGCAAGGGAACCTGATTGTGGCTGGCCGCAGTAACGGCAAGCTGGAGGTGAGGAGCGAAGGCCCACAGCTGGCCCGGGCGCTGGGCGAGCTGCCGCCGGGGCTCTGTGCCCGCGCCGGGGCGCCGGCACCCGGCACGCAGCCTCTCGGGGTGTGGGTCGCAGCAGGCCCCGGGCAGGAGGTCCTGTCCTGCGCTGAACGTGGCAGCGTTTCACCTTAATTTGGGCTTAGAAGAGAAGAGGGGCTGTGGCACAGTGCGTGGTACCAGCTCCTTCGGCCCAAAGAAGCGCACAGGTTGCCGTGTCAGTAAGTCGTGAAACGACTTAAAGTGAGTGGGAATTCTGTGGGAACGGCACGGAGCTGGGAGCAAATTTGAATTGGAAATGGAAATCTCCAGTGAGAACTTTCAGAATTAGTTTGATTTCATTTTTGGAAATCAAGTTAGAGTTTTTCCTTCAAAATAAATGCAGGGTTTTTTTTTTAAACAAATCCATTTTGAACTAAATTTTAAAATTATTTTTGACCTGTTCTGCCTGTGCTGCATGCGAGCGGCTCTCGCTCTTCCCCACAAAGCCACAGGCCACTCCCTTGTTTTCCTTTGTCCCTGGAATACGGCTCTGAGCTCGGAGGCTTTCTTCTGAGCTGCTGCCTTGAGACACTGACTGAATTTTGCTGCTGAATCTTGTTTCCAGTCCACATCACAACACTGCTGTAAAATCTGGAACATTTCCTGCTCGGAACTGGGCAGCTGTGGGGCTGACTGGGAGCGAAGAGCTGGGGCCGGGGGGCGCGTGGCCGGCGCTGCCGCTGGGCGCAGTTATCGATTAAGCACCGTTCATTGGCAGCGACGCTGGAAGGAAGCGTGCTCGTCCGTCCCTGCTGCTGCGGGGAGCCCCGCGCTGCGCGGTGCTGGTCAGCCCTGCGGATCGTGTCCGTGAGGGACCGGCACTGTGGTCCGGAGGGGACTTTGTGTGGAGAAGCAGGGTAGCTGCTGGGTGGATCACCTCCCTGTCAGCGTCACGGCGTTAACCCCTTCTCCTTCCAGGTGTGGGACGCCATCGAGGGGACCCTGCGCAGCAGTAACGATGAAGGTCAATCTGGCATCACGGCGCTCGTCTTCCTGAACAACAGGTTTGTGCTCGGCCGGCGCTGCGAGGGGTGGAGCGCGGGGGGTGGGCCAGGACCCCGGCCCTCACCCTCCCGCCGTGGAGATGGAGCGGCCGCAGCTGCAGAGGCTCCCGCAGCTCTCCCTCAGCTGGGAGACCGATCCTTCGGGTCGCCGCTTTCCGCGTGCTGTTATCCAAGCGGCACGGCCACCCTCCAGTTTGTTCTGCGATCTGAGCTTTCTAAGATTTCTGAGCCTCATTCCTTGCGGTCAGGAGCGTCCGTCACACGGAGAGCCCGCGTGGTTGGTGCTCCGCCTCGGAAGGTGTCTGCTCTCCGGGCTCCTCGCCCTCCAGGAGTGGGGAACGGCCTCTCCTCACCTGCCTGCGTTTCTCCCTCAGGATCGTCGCCGCCCGCTTGAACGGCTCTTTGGATTTCTTTTCGCTGGAGACGCACACGTCCTTGAACCACCTGCAGTTCCGAGGTACGCACGCGTCCCAGCGTGCTGCGCACCGCTCCGAGCTCTGCCGGGCCTTTTCCTCTTCCCTTGCCTCCTTCCTCGCACCCGCTTCGTCAGCTGTCGTAATAACGCCCTGCCCCAAAACGCCCCGTGCCGTGGGATACCAAACCCGGTGCTGTGGAGAGGTGAGGGATACCTTGGGAGTTCCTGCGCAGGCAGAGCGTCCGGAATGCTGGTGTTCTCCAGCTGGAGGCTGAGGCGTGCATTCCCGGGTCAGCTCTGCCCCACACCGCTTTCCTCTCCCGCTTCTCATTCTTTTCTCCCTCAGCGAGGTTTGCTCTCGCTTGTTTCCGCACCACGTAGCCTCACACAACCACGACACACACGAAACTGGTCCGTGGTGGTAACTGGTTCGCAGTGAGTGGCTCCTTTGGTTCTGGAGTGGCCTGGAGGGGGGAGAAGCCCTGGCCTTACACCAGGAGAATGGTTGCGTTCCTTGGGGGATGCCCTGGGCTCCGCGAGCCGTAGATCTGGAAGCGGAGCGGGCTCTGCAGGACAGGACCGGCTGCGGAAATGACGTTTCCCCGCAGGGCGCGTGGAGCCCTGGGCCCAGGGGTCTGTTCTGCCTCTGAGACAGGGTACTGCTCCAGGGACCTCAGGCTTGGAGTCACAGAACGGTTTGGGTGGGGAGGGCCCGTTAAAGCCCCCCCAGTCCAACCCCCCTGCACGGAGCAGGGACATCTCCAACCGGATCAGGTTGCTCAGAGCCCCGGCCAACCTGGCCTGGAATGTTTCCAGGGATGGGGCATCCACCACCTCTCTGGGCAACCTGGGACAGGGCTCCACCACCCTCACAGTGAAGAATTTCCTCCTTAAATCCGGTTTAAACCTCCCTCTTCCAGTTGTTCGTGAGTGCTGAGCAGCTGTAGCTTCTGCTGGCCTCAGCCGGAGTGCCGGGTGTGCCGGGTGTTTGGCTCTTGGGAGAGCTGGGTTCAAATTCCTCGAAGTTCAGCACGCAGGCGTCCCCGATACTGCGCCGTTTCTGGGTGATGTTGGTCTGTCCCCGCTGCGGCGCGGGCTCACCTGCCCGTCTCTCCACAGGAGCCCCGAGCCGGAGCAGCATCCCGTCCTCCCCCGTCTTCAGCAGCAGCGACGTCATCACGTGTCAGCTCACCCACACCGTGTCCTGCGCCCACCAGAAGCCCATCACGGCGCTGAAGGCCGCGGCCGGACGCCTGGTCACTGGGAGCCAGGACCACACGCTGAGAGTAAGGCGTGCCCGAACCGGCGGGGCGCGGGCGCTCGTCCTGCGGGACGGAGCTGGGGGCAGGGGGCAGAGGCAGGTGCGTGTTCGGGGTTCAGCGTTCCTGACGCGCCCCGTGTGCCGTTCGTCCGCCCGGCTGGGGCTGCCCGCGGGGGTTCGCAGGACGGAGCCCTGCGCGAGGTCGTACTGACCAGTGCGCGACCCGACTCACAGGGCTGGGCGGCTGCGTGAGCGTCGGGGTGCGGGGTGCTGCCCGTCGCTGTCACAGAACCGTTTCGGTGGGAAAAGATCTTTAAGATCATCGAGTCCAACCACGAACCGAGCACCACCAGTTCCACCCGCGGCCCTGAGCCCCACAGCTCCGCATCTTCCACATCCCCCCAGGCATGGTGGCTGCCCCCCTCCCCGGGCAGCCCGTTCCAGCGCCTGACAGCCCTTTGGGGGAAGGAATTTTTTTCCTAATATCTAATTAATTAATCTCAGTCATCCCCTTCTCCTCCCCCCCCCGTGTCCTTCAGCCATGCCCGTCCCCTCCCCTGCCCCGGCAGCAGCACGCAGCGACTGCGCTGCCCTGAACCTCGGCCGGGCTGCAGCTCTGCCGCGAGGCGGGGACGGCAGTGACGGCAGCGACGGGAGAGAAAGTGAGCGCTGGGGCTCCGTTAGCAGGAGCGTCGCTCACCGCCGTCCCTCCCGGCAGGTGTTCCGGCTGGAGGACTCCTGCTGCCTCTTCACGCTGCAGGGCCACTCGGGAGCCATCACGGCCGTGTACATGGATCAGGTGAGCAACATCCCACCGGAGCGATCCCACCGGAGCCGGGGCGCGGGTCTGCTGTCAGCGCAGGCTGAGCCCCGGCTTTCCCATCCCGCTCCCTGCGAGCGCAGCAAGCCCTTTCCCTGGAGGGGTTTGACAAGGGAGAGCCGCCCCCGCGCGCAGCTCAGTTTGAATTAATTTAAATTTGGGCTTCTCTACACCTGGCAGCCTGGCCCTGCGGTTTGTCGCCCCGCACAGCGAGGCAGGGAAGGCGCGGTTCAGTTTTCCAGCCACATTCCCGTGCCCTCCTGCCGCCTGGGAGCGTGCAATTCCGCCCGTGTTCAGAATTGGACCCCGCGTTCCGCTGCTGTCCCTGGCGTGGCCGAGCCCCGGCCCGGGCGCCGTGCGCGGCTCCTGACGCGGTTCTGCCCGTGTCCCTGCAGACCATGGCGCTGGCCAGCGGCGGCCAGGACGGAGCCATCTGCCTTTGGGACGTGCTGACGGGGAGCAAGGTCAGCCACATGTACGCCCACCGCGGGGACGTCACGTCCCTCACCTGCACCACGTCCTGCGTCATCAGCAGCGGCCTGGACGACGTCATCAGCATCTGGGACCGCAGCTCCGGGATCAAGCTCTACTCCATCCAGCAGGTCGGGGGCCGGGGAGCGGCGGGGGCTGGCAGAGGGGCTGCGGCCGAGCTCGGCTCTCCTGACGTTCCCTCTTTCCGCGCAGGAGATGGGCTGCGGCGCCAGCCTGGGCGTCATCTCCGACAACCTGCTGGTGACGGGCGGCCAGGGCTGCGTCTCCTTCTGGGACATCGGCTACGGCGACCTGCTGCAGACCGTCTACCTGGGGAAGAGCAACGAGTCGCAGCCCGCGCGGCAGATCCTCGTGCTGGAAAACGCCGCCATCGTCTGCAACTTCGGGAGCGAGCTCAGCCTGGTCTACGTCCCCTCGGTGCTGGAGAAACTGGACTGAGCAGGACGGGGCAGGCGCCGGAGCGAGGGAGGCGGGACGGGGGCGCCCGGGCCCCGGCCGCAGTTGCGTTGCTGGCGGGTGAGGCGACGGGGACACCAATGCCGTCGCTCTGTCCCCATCCCTCCCCTCCTGAGCTGGACTCGTGTCACCCAGCGCTCTGCAGGGCCCCAGCCCTCCTCTTCCTCCCGTTCCCTGCATCTCCCGCGGGGGCTCCCCGGTGAAGGACAGCAGCGGGAGCCGGCCCCAGCTCGTTCGGGGGCCAGTGCCGCAGTGGCCACCCCAGCCCAGCGCCGAGCGGCACGGCCCCCGGGGAGCCCTGGCACCGCACACGGTGGTCACTGCAGTGCGGCTGTAGCCCCTCGGCGTGCGCCCAGCGGGGTGGCAGCGGGCCCCACCCAGGCCCTCGGCGCGGCCCCCACGTGCCTTAGCGCGCGGTCAGCACCCCGAGGCGCCTGGCTCCGCGCCGCAGCGCTCCCTGCCCTATTTATTTATACGCTGTACATATTTATTTATTCCGGCCCTCGCGCCGCCACGCCGCCGTGGCAGAGCCGCCCCTGCGCGCAGCCGCTCTCCCCCGCCTTGCTGCAGCAATAGCACCTTCCTCCTCCTCCTCCTCCTCCTCCCTCTCAGGTGCAGGCAGCCCTGGCCCCCACCCTCCCTGAGGGAAGTGGGGACAATCCCCCTCGGGGCAGGGGATGACGGCCCGGCGGGGGGTGGGGGCAGCAGCGGGACCAAAGTGCCCTGCCCTGGGCCGGCGCCACCCCCAGGCACCCCCCCACCATGGCGTGCCGGGGCCGGGGGGCTCAGCTCCCCTCCCCACATTGCACTACAGGGCCCCGCTCGCGCCCCAGCAGCGAGGGGCCAAACGCTGTGGGGCAGCACCGCGGCGGGAGCCCCCCAGCAGGGACCGCCGGCCCCGGGGGCCCCCTGCTCCCGCCCGGGGTGGCCTTAGCCCGGCTGTACGCGCTGCGCTGTCCAGGGGACGCTTTTTCGGGTTTGTTTTTGTACGGGATCGTGTTTTATAACGTGTAC